>VZRS01011767.1:0-31084 GCA_013398055.1 Ifrita kowaldi | reverse complement strand
TTTTTTTTTTTTTGAGCCTGATTCCTAATTTTGAGTGTCTGGATAGCTAATAATGTTTACTGTGATCACAGAGTGTCTGACTCAGCACGGTTTGGCTAGTTGGGTCCAAAAAGCCAAAGTATTTCAAATATGTGCCGGAATGAGTAAAGACCTCCCTGTGCTGAAAACCTGAGCACAATTGTTTTACAGCATCGATGGTTAATGCTTGGCACTGCTTTAGAACTACCAAGTGCCCGTAAGCAGAGTGCTAACAGGAAAGTCACTGAAGGATGGGCACCAGAATATCACTTACTGAAATACAACAACAGACCTTACCTTTTTTTACCTATTTGCTACACTCCATTGATCCCACTGCGACACAGGGTTCCACCTGGTGAGCTACACCTATTTCCCACACTTCTCCCACAGCCTGAGCTTGCACACCTCAGGCAAGAGGGCTGAACACTTGACACAGTGATTTCTGAAGCAGAAGCTGTTGGCAAGACCACAAGTGCGCACGAGCAAACAGGTCAGCGAGATAAATGTGCACATTCCAGAACAGCACACGAGGCTCTCCCAGAAGTTTGCCCGGGATCTGCTGCCTAAGGCCAGCCAGATGTGAGGAGCTGCTCGCTTTGATTCACAAAGGATTTAGGAGCCATATTTGGGTGTGAATTTGCTCCACAGTACCTAACGTTTAGTGATACATGCAAGGTTTGAGTACTGCTACTTTCTTGTGTATTTTGGAATGCGGCACTGCACTCCCTCTATTTAGTTTAACAGATGGTCTGGTCCCACAAGCCCCATGCACGCTACTTTTATTTACCATAACATCTCAAATAATTTGCAAAATATAATACCTTTTAAAGGTTTCCTGCCTAAGTGTGTAAACACTATAACTTCATTAAACAAATTATTGTAGACAAATCCAGTTTAAAAAAAAAAGTGACAAATTTTTGAGTGAAAGAAATGAGGCAAAAAAGGAAGAAGATCAAATAAAGGTACATGCTGAAACTTACTGAACTGATGTTTCACACAGTCTTAACAATGTGGAAGACAAACACAAAATATCACATAGGAACTCTATCCCCACATAGCACTTCAGAAGATTTACAAAAGACTTTCTGAAAAGTATTTTTATTTAAGTGTTCGTTGCAACATAAACTTGTTCATTGCAACATAAACTTGCCTTCAACATTGACAGCAGGAAGGCAAGGATAAAACTGGTTTTAATAGAAAGTTCCCTGAAGGGCTAATCTTTCAAACAGAATTGCAGAATACTTATTAATTTGAAAAAAAACAAAAGCTCAAAAAAACCCTACAAAACTGTCTTAGTATTGAAAGTTATTTTTATAATGGAAAGAGTAAACCATCAAACTGGTTCAATCCTGCTAAGTCTTACACCCAGGCACAATGCAACTCCTGAAAAATTCCCCTGATGTCACTGTGCCTGTGCAGATGCAGGCAATGGTGTGTGGGGAGCAAGTACCTTGTTACCAGTACCCAGACACTAAACACACATACACCTCTCACTGACACTCCTCAAGTAGGGAGAGCTAAAACCCTATGTTTGGAGGACAAGAAATCATAACTTCATTAAGGGCTTCTGTTACTGGAGCAGGACGAAACTTGTTTCAAGATGGGAGGAGAACTACTTTTAATCTGTTCAAGCAAGACTGAGGCCTCCCACCTCAAAAGATGCATTAACACTCTAGAAGAAGCACTGGTAATGCAAACATTGGCATGCTGAAACTTTTGACATCCTTTTTCTCACCAAAGAGAAGTATAAGGAGGACAAAGTGCATAAATGTATATGTAAGTACTGTCCACACAAAGAAGCAGCTATCTCTGCCTGTGCTCTGATCAATAGTCTGTTTAACTACACATCCTGAAAATGAAGCAGGAAAGGTGTACATTTACACATGGGAGCAAAGCATCCTGAAAATGGAACAGCACAGATACACGTTTGCACATAGGGGCATTGATCTGTTGACTCCTGAAAGTTACCACAGTACAATAAGAATAACTATAAAACTTCAATAAGGTTTTATCCAATACTCCGTAGGGCAGTTGCTAATTATTCCAATCTCTTGTCTTATGTTCTAGGATTTTCTTGTTGAGTGAGTCAATGCCAGAGAGTGTGTGAATTAGTAATCTATTTAAAGGTATCACAAAAGGGGCGTGAACAGAAAAATAAGAAGGGGGAAACCCTGCCTTAAAATTGTTTCTGTTCTTCTGTTATTTCTTCTTTTGATGCTGACTCCTTTGGAGCAGGATCTGTGTTTTTTCTTTGGGTTTTGATCAGTGCCCATTACAATACGTCAAATGAAGCCCTCAGACGTTAACCACACTACAAGAAGGAGTTTTTGGCCATGAAAACAAAGCAGACATAACTCCTAGGTTGCTGTCTTTAATCACAGCTTCTTCTCTGCTTGCGCTTTTTGTTTGTTTACTTCTCTGAACAGCCTTCCAGAGATCACCAGTCACCAAGATTTCAGTTCAACACTTTATATAAGGAAATCGTGCACTGTTTGGTCCCTATACTCACACACCAAAAAAATTTGTTTCCATTTCTTGTGTTTCACTTATAATTTCTGCCTCTGTAATAAGCAAGTTCTTAACCCCAGGCTAAGCCACCTGGAGCAGATCTGTGTTCCTGCGCGGAGCCCTCCACAAAAAGTTTCTTTGAAGCCAGAGAGGCATCCGTGTTATTTCCCTATCTCTGGCTCTGACTCAGCAAAGCCCTTCGACATGTGCTGCAGTCTTACTGGACTTGGGGACTGAAGTAGGTACAGAAGTGCTGGGCTGAATACGATGAAGTGTGGGTCTCCTCTGAAGTGCCCTCCCACTGCACAGCCCAGCGCTGCAGCCTCAGTTGCCCAGTGCTTAAAGGAATCAGTCATTAAATATATTAATGGAATGACTTTAGAAATTAAACTTCTAAATCATTTGTTTCTGTATAGAAAAGCGAGTTTACTTTACAGAGGATTTTTTTTTCCTGATGTCTCAGACTAATTCATGATTTCTTAATGAAAAAAAGAAGTAACTGTGCTGTGAAACTGATCTGTACTTTGCCTGCTGTCTAAGAGATGATTAAAATCAAGAATAAAATCACTGGCTAGCAAATGTTGGACATGTTACAGAAATAATATAATTTCAAGCATAAACAGCAATGAACTGCAATTTATTTCTACTTTGGCTTGGCTAGTGGTGCCTGGATTGCTTTAAATTATGAGGTCAAATATTGGGGGGGCATATCCAAGGGACGAATCAATTTTATTTTTTTTAAAGCTTTCTTATCTGAATCATTACAAACTTCATTTAAAAAAAATTAAAACAAACAATAGGCATAAAAGAACTCTTAACCAAATTCTGCATGTCTTAGAATATTCAGTATAAATCAAACATCAAGCTGAGATCTGAGGCCAGATTCTGCAGCACAAAAATTGTAATCAGAGTTTTGTAACCAACTTTGTTGAACATGGACTCAAAATTTTAGAGCACTGTCTGCAAACAAAATGGAAAGATTAATACAAGGTATTTCTTGAAAAAAAAAATAAAGAGAAATAAAAGACCAGCAATAAAATCTACAAACCTTGCAGGGAGAGGAGGGTCAGCTTTTCCAGCCACTAACCAGGAAGACCTGTGGTAGGCATATCTATATCTTTTGTTGTCCACAGGAACTATATCCATTAACACAATATACTTGGCCTCAGGATCCACTCCCGAGAAGGAAACCCTGATCGTAGGAAACATTCTCCTGAAATAAAGGCAAATCAGAAAATAAATATTTGGGCAGAGAACAGAAATAAGAGAGCTTCTGAAAGACTGCTAAAAGCAAGAATTATATTTAAATACCCTGAAAAAACTTAAAGCATTTATTGATTTTGCCTCCGCATGATGGAAGTTAAATCTTGTGTCTCTCTAATAAGGAGACAAAAAGGAGCTTGAAATTGAAAGGATATTTGGGAAGCAAAAAGAAAAATATGGTGAAGTCAAAAAAGTAAAGGAGAAATATACTATTTGCCTGTTAAAAGTTCACGACGATTTCAGAAAATAGTTATAGCTAAGGTACGTAAATCTTTAGAAACTTGGATTTTCTTTTAATTGTTTATTTTTTGCGGGATCCATACTACTGCAAGGGAAGTATTCCAGAAATTATTTCCGTTATTATTCTCCCATATTTTAGATGAGCGTTTTCTTAAGCCTGCTCACAATATTTTTGAACGGAATTTTCAAAACTGAAAACTTTCTTTTCTGTACTAAACTTTTGACAAAACACGATTTTAGAGTGCAAGGTTATCCTGTAGACCGGAAAAAACGTTAAATAATTTTTAGCAGCTTAAAATTTTGAACTTTAAATTGCATGTTTTATATTGCATGTTTTATACCTACTTTTAAAAAAAAAACATATACCGATAGAACTCACCAGTTAGAAAAAAAAAATCGTCCGGGAACTGTATTAGTAAAAAGTAACTTCGGGGGTTGAAAAACCCGAAAAGACATCTGGCTCCTGCGGACTGCGTTTGACTGACCCAAACCCCAAAAGCTTTACTGAAGAAACGGCATGGTTTGAGGTGACAAGAAAGCCTGGAATTCTTTTGCGCATTTTTGCAACCGAGAGAAAAGAACAAACCAAACCAAGCTCTGACTTAATCATTCTCCCACGACCCCGCGTTTCCCTCGGTCTGTAGCAACCCAGTCCCTCAAAATCATTGCGGGATTTTAGTCGCAGACCTGACTATTAGGGAAACAACACTTCTACCCTGCTGCCAGGACGCCCCGGATGGATTTCAGCCGGCCCCGCTGCAGCGCCCCGCGCCCCGCTGCCGCCCCGGGCCGCCTCTCCCTCTGCCCCAGCGGAGCTCCGCGCACCGCTCCGCGCAGCGCCAGGCTGGGCCCGCCGAGGGGCTGCGGCAATTATGGGGCTTCACCCTCCTCTTCCTCCCCTTAACCCAGCCGTGCTGCTCTCCCGTTACAAAAGAACTGCGGGGTTTCGGTAACTTTGTCTTTTTTCCTCCTGTCCAAAGCCACTTTCCGAAAGATGCCCAG
Organism: Ifrita kowaldi; assembly: GCA_013398055.1. Classification (NCBI taxonomy): domain Eukaryota; kingdom Metazoa; phylum Chordata; class Aves; order Passeriformes; family Cinclosomatidae; genus Ifrita; species Ifrita kowaldi. The sequence goes on along the minus strand of VZRS01011767.1, from coordinate 26,053 downwards.
AGGGAAGCCCCGGGGCTGCCCAGCCTTACCTCCCGGATTTGGTGATGATCATCTCGGTACCCAGTTCATGAAACTTGTCCCAGAGCTCTTTGGTCTCCAGGCTGCAGGAGATTTTGGCCATCTCCTCGCTGGGGATGATGGGGGTGGTGGGGATGAGGGGCTCGGTGCACAGGGAAGAAGGGCTGCTGCTAAAATCCCCGTGAGGGTCCAGGCTGGATAAATCACTCAAAGGCTGGGCGCAAGAGGATTTCTCAACGAATTGTTCTGCAGGGTTTGAGGAGAAAAAGAGAGAGAGAGAGAGAGAGAAAGAGAAAGAGAAAAAGAGACAGAAGATTCAGCCAGGACAACGCGACCACCGAGACGAGCTATTTAAAAAGATAAATATATATAAAAAAGGCATTTTTCGTTCGACTGCCGCCGCTCTACCCCAGCACACCCGCAGACCCGGCTGATTCTTTAGGCGTCCGCTCATCATTTGAGGGCAGCGGTGGTGATTTTCGGAGATGAGCTCCGGGAAGAGACCGGATCGGCGCCACTCCCCAGAGACGCACCGGGGGAGACACCGTGGGGGCGGCGGGAGCAGCACGGCCCCGGCCTCGCCGCCGCCCGGCCGTGATCCGCTCCGCGGGGCACGGCGGGGCAGAGCCAGCCCTGCGCGCTGCCCCCTCCGCTGACCGAGGGGTTCCACGAAAAGGTCACTAATTCTCATTAAAACGGGAGCGTTGGGCGCCGAGGGGCTGCTGAGGGCCAGGGTCACGCTGGGGGAGCACGGGAGGCTGCTCCTGGACTGCGCCGCTGGCAGAGAGCGCAACACAGAAGGAGCCCGAGCGCGGCCGCGCAGGCTCCGCGCTTCCTCCGCGGGGAAGCGAACCCCAAATACCAATTAAACAGCGGGCACTGGCTCACCCTCCCGGAAATCTGGGTCTGCCTTTCTCCCAGGCGGTTTGCTGACACTGAACACGCTCCTTTGGAGAAACAGTCTCCGGGGGAGCTGCGTGCGGTCGCGCAACCTACGCGGGTGCAGTAGCTGCTGCCGCTGCTGGCCGCCCGCCGCGCCTGGCTCCCGCCGGCGCTGCCGCCCACCCCCGCACGCCCCGGGAGGCTTCGGGCGCTTCAGCAGCTCCGTTGGGAGTTTCCGCCAGAGTCGAGGCCAGGAGGGAGCAGCGCTGCGAAGGCTCTGCCCCGGCCCCGCGATGCGGCACCGGGATGCGGCGACGGGTCCGCCGCCCGGCGCCAAAGAACAGGAGGAGCACGAACGCGCCCTGCCCCTCCAGGGAAAGGTTTTGCCTAAAGCTCCAATTAATAAAAACCGAGTTACAGGCAGTCGTTTCCCTTCGGCTTTTAGTTGAACGACATGTGGGAAGGGGTTAAAAAATTTTGAAAAGTTAAATTAAATAAGCGTTTTCAGGGAAAAAACAAACAAACAAAAAACAACTCCACTAACACTAACTTTAACACAAACCCATGTAAATTTATGCCCATCGGGAATACTACAACATTCTCGGCCTACATTAGCGCCCAGACTAAAATCTGAAGTTCACAATGAATCCCTAGATTATGTGAAGTCTTTTGAGACAGTTGATTAGGTGGAGCAGACGCTGAGGGAGCTGCCTTTGCTAAATTCTTTTAAGATTGAGTGTAATCCTGTTCATTGGCGCCCTGAAAGCTTAACACATATTTTGTAGTTTTCTGCGAACTCCTGGATACACGCAAGGATGACAAACCGCAGAAACTTGGGGGGCGGCGGGGCGGAGAAGGCGAAGATGTTAACGTTTTTTAAAAGCTTTCAGGATTCTGAATCGAGGCAACCGAATAGAAAATCGCTTACCCGAAAATCGCGAGCACTTAAAAAAACCTCCTCCCGGTCTACGTAGAGCAAAACAGCATGTATGAGCCTATATCGACGAACTGTGAAAGGATTTTCAGGTCTACGCACAAGTTTTACTACCCCTTTTAAGCCTAGGCACGATAACGGAGAGTCTCTTAATTGACTTCAGGGCCAGGGTGGATTTGCAATAAATATTTAAGAGATTCATTTCATATCAGCCAAGAGAAATGGAACTACCTAAGAGTGTGAGATTATTCTACAAATGGCGAATCTGGATAAATAAGAGGCGTAACTGAAACTGGAGGAATTTAAGAAACTCTTTATGCTATAGACAGCCTCGCCTAAAAACGACGATAGGTGATGAAGGAGCTCAACCTTCAAACTTAGGTGGTGCTGCTTTCTCCTCCGCAGGGAAAACCTTCGAGCAGGGTGGACGCGCCGCTGCCCGGGCCGGCTGCCGGAGCACCGAGAAGGGTGAGCCAGGGCGGCCAGGGGCAGACGGACGGACGGCAGCTCCGCACCCCACGGACACCGGCGGTCACCCCCGTCCCCACTCACCCAAAGGCTTGATGGTGCTCTCGGGGGACTCCTTGTCCTTGGAACTGCCGCTCGACATGAGGGCGGCGATGGAGAAGGCGTTGGCCCGAGAGGAGAGCTGCGGCTTGGGGGGCGGCGTGTACTCCATGGCCACTATGCGGGGAAGCGCGCGGATCGGTGCGGCGCTGCCCGGACGGGGCGGGCGGGAGGACCGGCCGGGGGTGGCGGAGCCGGGATACCGGGAGCACTCTGCTCCCGGCGCCGCGAGCTCCCCCGCCTTAACGCGGGGCCGCGGAGATCCTATCGGCCGGCGGCCAATCGGCGCCGGGACACGTCAAGGGCCCCGGCCCGGCCCGGCCCGGCCGCGGGGGAGGGGGCGGAGGCGGGCGGCAGCAGCAGCAGCGGCAGTAGGAGGAGGAGGAGGAGGGACGGACGGGAGGGAGGGAGGGAGGGAAGGGGAGGGGAGGGCTCTGCCCGCCCGCGAGGTGGGGAGGGGGCGGCCGGCCTTCGGGACGGCTCCCCGCAGACTCTGCCCTTTTGGGCACCCCAGTCCCACTCCCCGCTGGGGCCCCGGCTGCGGTTCGGGGTGCGCCCTCCGCTCCTCTGAGCCCTGGGGGCGGGAAGGAGGGGGGGGCAGGCCGCGCGGCCGGGGATGCTCCCAAGAAGGTCCCTAGGCTATTCGCTTTGCCGGGCGAGAAACGGCGGAGAGGCGCTTGAACGGATGAAACGTAACTATGGATTTTTCTGATGTGTGCGTGTGAGTGTTAANAAAAACAAACAAACAAAAAACAACTCCACTAACACTAACTTTAACACAAACCCATGTAAATTTATGCCCATCGGGAATACTACAACATTCTCGGCCTACATTAGCGCCCAGACTAAAATCTGAAGTTCACAATGAATCCCTAGATTATGTGAAGTCTTTTGAGACAGTTGATTAGGTGGAGCAGACGCTGAGGGAGCTGCCTTTGCTAAATTCTTTTAAGATTGAGTGTAATCCTGTTCATTGGCGCCCTGAAAGCTTAACACATATTTTGTAGTTTTCTGCGAACTCCTGGATACACGCAAGGATGACAAACCGCAGAAACTTGGGGGGCGGCGGGGCGGAGAAGGCGAAGATGTTAACGTTTTTTAAAAGCTTTCAGGATTCTGAATCGAGGCAACCGAATAGAAAATCGCTTACCCGAAAATCGCGAGCACTTAAAAAAACCTCCTCCCGGTCTACGTAGAGCAAAACAGCATGTATGAGCCTATATCGACGAACTGTGAAAGGATTTTCAGGTCTACGCACAAGTTTTACTACCCCTTTTAAGCCTAGGCACGATAACGGAGAGTCTCTTAATTGACTTCAGGGCCAGGGTGGATTTGCAATAAATATTTAAGAGATTCATTTCATATCAGCCAAGAGAAATGGAACTACCTAAGAGTGTGAGATTATTCTACAAATGGCGAATCTGGATAAATAAGAGGCGTAACTGAAACTGGAGGAATTTAAGAAACTCTTTATGCTATAGACAGCCTCGCCTAAAAACGACGATAGGTGATGAAGGAGCTCAACCTTCAAACTTAGGTGGTGCTGCTTTCTCCTCCGCAGGGAAAACCTTCGAGCAGGGTGGACGCGCCGCTGCCCGGGCCGGCTGCCGGAGCACCGAGAAGGGTGAGCCAGGGCGGCCAGGGGCAGACGGACGGACGGCAGCTCCGCACCCCACGGACACCGGCGGTCACCCCCGTCCCCACTCACCCAAAGGCTTGATGGTGCTCTCGGGGGACTCCTTGTCCTTGGAACTGCCGCTCGACATGAGGGCGGCGATGGAGAAGGCGTTGGCCCGAGAGGAGAGCTGCGGCTTGGGGGGCGGCGTGTACTCCATGGCCACTATGCGGGGAAGCGCGCGGATCGGTGCGGCGCTGCCCGGACGGGGCGGGCGGGAGGACCGGCCGGGGGTGGCGGAGCCGGGATACCGGGAGCACTCTGCTCCCGGCGCCGCGAGCTCCCCCGCCTTAACGCGGGGCCGCGGAGATCCTATCGGCCGGCGGCCAATCGGCGCCGGGACACGTCAAGGGCCCCGGCCCGGCCCGGCCCGGCCGCGGGGGAGGGGGCGGAGGCGGGCGGCAGCAGCAGCAGCGGCAGTAGGAGGAGGAGGAGGAGGGACGGACGGGAGGGAGGGAGGGAGGGAAGGGGAGGGGAGGGCTCTGCCCGCCCGCGAGGTGGGGAGGGGGCGGCCGGCCTTCGGGACGGCTCCCCGCAGACTCTGCCCTTTTGGGCACCCCAGTCCCACTCCCCGCTGGGGCCCCGGCTGCGGTTCGGGGTGCGCCCTCCGCTCCTCTGAGCCCTGGGGGCGGGAAGGAGGGGGGGGCAGGCCGCGCGGCCGGGGATGCTCCCAAGAAGGTCCCTAGGCTATTCGCTTTGCCGGGCGAGAAACGGCGGAGAGGCGCTTGAAAGGATGAAACGTAACTATGGATTTTTCTGATGTGTGCGTGTGAGTGTTAATTTTCTCTTTTACATTCAAATATTAAAAGACCACAGCTTTCAAAGCAGCCGTTTTCGTCGTTGTGTGCTTTCTGCTGGGACAGGATGTCCCTTAAGGCTGATCGTGCCCTTGGTTTTCCTGCACCGGATCCCAAATATTGTCATCCCAGTGAGATGTACTCACCCCCACCGACTCCAGGGGAGACCCTTGCAGCATTCCCCTTTTAGCCAAACCAGCACGTGGGCCGCTGATCGCACAGTTTTCTTCAACTCCGTTTCATCGGCTGCGCCGAAATAGATGGTATTGATCAAGCACATCAGACAGAGAGAGACGGGACGGGCTGATGGTACCAACGAGCAGATTATTCCAAGGCAGTGATTTAAGTGAGTTGCTCACCACTATTCTTTCACACATATAATATAAACGTACTCTCATGAATAAATTAAATAAAGAAAAGCGTTGCGTTTAATTAAATTCCTTTAAAAAAATATTACTAAAAATATTTACTCGCTAGAACGATTCACAAGAGGACATGCAACTTGGTCACTGAAGTTCCACCCATAAACCTAGAACAGAATGCAAGGACATGCAGTATGCGCGCTTGTGCCAAGAGCCATGCATAGCCGGTGCCTCTCCGTTCCTGCTGCACTTAATTAATTAATATGGAGAAACAATTATTCGGGTCACCCTTCACAGCCAGTGGAGTGGGGAAGACGAAACAGTGCTTTATCACTTTGAGTTCAGCGGGAACCAACTGCAGTTTGCCCTTTTATTACCTGAATTTTGCTAATAGATAGAGTATCTATCACAAACGGGACATGCATATTTAGAAGCGCCTGAAGCGTCTGGCAGAGGATTCCGGCGCGACCCGCAGCGGTCTGGGGGCCCGGTCTAGCCTCAGGCATTAGCGGGAGGAGAGGGGCGAAAGGGGAGAGCCCAGCCAGCCCCGCGGCCGGAGAGACGGGAGGGCCAGCTCACGAAGCATCGGCTCTTGCTTGACACAGGGAAACAGAGACGAGCGGTTCTGCCGACATCAATCTTAAGAAAACAAACAAAAAGTCCCTCCAACACTTTACCACTTTATCCCGAGGGACATCCCGCCAAGTACGGGTCCGATTTCCCTGCAGGACAGCCCCGCTCCTGGGACCCCTCCCGGCGTGCGAGGGGCGGCGGGACGGGGATCCCGAGCTCCCGGCCCTGCGCTCCCTTGGCTCTACCTGAAAAGCAGGGTCCGGCCTGCCTGAAAAGAAAGACAAAGGAGGGTACAAACAGCCAGGGAAATTATTCTATTCACCGTTCCTCTGGTGACGGGGCTGCCTAAGTCTCCTTTGGGTTCCTACCTACTGTATGCGCCGGGTAATAAGGATAATAAAACCCACGAGCTCCCGTCAAAGTACCAGCGCAGATCCTACTACCAAAAAAAAAAAAAAAGCGCCCAACCAAAAAACAATCTCTCTTTTTCCTTTGCTTATTTCCGTCCCCCAGCAGTGAGGGTAACATACCTGTCCCTAGCAGGAGCTGCCCCCGGTCCATCGGGGCTGAGGGGAGAGGGGCGGCGGGTGGCCGTGGATATTTCTGTGCGTCCGTCTGGGAAACATCGGCTCAGCCCCGGCAGCTGAGGCAGCTCCGGACCGATTTCTGCTCTCCCTCGCCGCGGGATTTCCAGTCCCGCGGGGCGCCCCGTCATTGCCTTGGCCCGGGGGAGGAGGACTCGGCCGCGGTGGGGGAAGCGCTGCGCTGTGAAAGGGGCACCCGGGCGCGGGGAGGAGCGGAGCGGAGGGCGAGGGGGAACCGAGGCCGCGGGGCGGTCGTGGAGCTGGGACGGGGCTGCCGGTCATCTCCGGGCAGTAGGTTGCCCCCCTGGGAGAGGAACTGGCCTTGGGGGCTTGCGGGTCTCTGTTCGTACCTTGGAGGTAAAAAAACCGGGGTGGAAAGAAACCAGGAGCTTCGTTTTATTTTATTTTAAACGGGCCCGTCCACACGGGATGGCTTTTCTTTTGCTTGGTTAAGCCATGCAATTTTTCGTTCTATCCCACGAGAATCTATATATATATTTTTTTTTTTTAGGGTTTTTTTCCCTCTCGCTCCGCCTCTGATAAGGAAACGAGCCTTGTCTAGACGTCCAGAGCACCCCCTCCTTCCCCGTGAGCAGGGAATGGGTCTCATCTCCAGCCGCCTAATTCTCGCTACGGCTCCCTCCCCCGCCGGGGCCGGACTGGGGAGACACAGGGATCAGGGAACCCGAGTGCGGAAAGGGTGAGTGCCCGGCTCCCCTGGGCTGCTTTGCCGTCCCTGCCCATGTCTCTCTCCGGCGACGAGGCGGCTTCCAGAGACCAGGGGGTGGCGGGGGAACACGCCACTACCACAGTGCTCTTGATGCCTCTCTGCTTTCCCAACCAAGTGGATGTGTTTAAAAACGTCCGCGCGCTCTTCCCAGGGGATGCGAACCGGAGCTGCCAGTCCCTGCCGCACCCAGGCACAGAGCGGCTGTCACCACTGTACCGACCCCCTCCCGAGAGCAGAGTTACTAACCCTGCTGCTCACAACAGGGTCGTTGCCTCGTTTGAACCCGTTTCCATTAAATCCTTCGTTATTGTTTATCCCTTTATGAAGAACACTCAATCTACACTGCAGTTTGTTTTTAATCTAGCAAATCCATATGTTTGTCGCGAGTGTCAGCCTGCTGTGGCAGAGACATTTCATTAGGCTTCATTATTCTTTTAAAGTACTTTTTTCCCCCTTCCTTGGTCTAAAAAGCTCCTTACTCTCTTGTGCACCAGCAAAAAACAGCGTGTGGTAATCGCTGTACACCTCGTCGCGCTCGTTCGGTTCCCAGCTTTAATTAGGATTAGGTCTCAGTTTCGCCGCCACGTTTCAAACAGGGAGCTTGCAGCCCCCCTCCAAAACCCTTCTCTGGTCCCTGAAAAGCCAAGGAGAAAACCCGATTGCGTGAAAACCATGAGAATCCCTTCTTCCCGGCCCTTTCCTCACCTAGGCAAAATCGCGACGGCAACGACACACGAATGACAGAAAACCCGCAGAAACCCGCCCGGCAACCTAGGGTCCAGAGGGATGTTTTCAGGCGAGCCTTCGCTTGTGTGACAAGAGCTCCGACGCTGCGCGTTTCTGCGCGGCCGCGCAGGCCCGCCGGCGGGCGGGGTGTGCGGAGAGGGGCACAGACCGGGCGGGGAGCCGCGCTCAGGTTTTAAGCAACTCTTTCGCGTAGTGATGAGGGGCCGTCGCCCTTTCTCTTTTTTTATGTTTTTATTCTCGCAAAAGCCCTCACGCCGGACATTTCACGCCGCAGAGACAAACCTGTGCTGTGGCACCCGTGGGGCTGCACCCCGAAAATGGGCCCGGCACCGAGCTGAGCTGACACTCGCTCTTCTCCCGGCCGTCCCTTGGGATAACCTGGCATTTGCATCCCATCCCTCCTCCTCCGTTACTTCCCCGTGTCCCCTCCGGATCCGTCGCGTGTGCGGAGGGCAAGATCACCTTTCCCTTTAATTACGAGCCTGTGGGTGAGGGGTCGCTGCCGAGACCCTCCCTGTCGCCCTCCCATCCTGACCGCTGCTGGCCCGGTGCTGCCCGGAGTCTGTGTCTGATCCTCCAGCCCGCACCCCCTCTCCAAGGTAACCTACAACATTGCTTTGGGATCGAGCTTACTCCTGCCTCGGGAGGGAAGACTTAAAACCTTTTGCTCTTTCTTATTTTTCACCCTTATAGATGAAAACAGTTTGTCCAGTATAAAGAACGGTGTTTATTCGCTCGGGCAGAGTCTCAGGATCGCCCGTTCGTGCCTTGCGAGCGCATCGCTGCTTTACAAAGCGATGGCTACAGCGCTACCCGGCTCCGGCTTGGGCTCTGCTCCTCTGCAACCTCACGCGATTATCAGCTCTGCTTTCAGGAGCTTTTTTCTCCTCCGCTGCACATAATTCTATTGCTCTGTCCTCCGGATTCCTCCTCTCTTTGCGCTCCCCGATTTCGGAGCAGCCCCCGCTCCCAGCGCTCTTGCTGCGGCAGGGACATCGCTCCCCTGCCGCCGCTCCACGCTCTCCCCTTCACGAAAAGAGCCGCGCCAGCAAGGCAGAAGCCCAGGTACCCGAGATCCAATTTCACAACAAAAGCGTCTCAATGTCACCTACAGCGAGAAGGTGGCTTATTGGAGCAAAATGCGAGGCATTTTAAACCCATTAGGCATCTCCCAGATGCAAATCCAATGGTGGAAAGAGAAAGGCTCTATTAAGACCCGAGGGCTGACAATTAGATTATAGTCCAATTGCCAGTGGATAATGTGCTAAAAGCTTTCCCATTTAGTGTAACTCCTCGCTGAAAATTATTCACACTTTGCAGGCTGCCGCGCTCCTGAGCGGGAGACATCTTAGTCCGCGGAGAGCGCGAACAGCCGGGCAAAACTCGACGCAGGCACACGGACAGATGCACACGCAGGAGGTCTCGCAGCCAGGAGGATCATTAAACACATCCTTCCCGATCCAGAGCCGTGTGGCAAATCTGTTCGTGGTACAAGCTGACGAGCGCACGCACAGCCGCTACGAAGGCGCCAGGACAAGTGCATCCCCAGGCGTACAAGCACCTATTCCAACGTGCCGTACTGTGTGTGTATAGCGTGGTTTGTGTAGAGCATAGCTTGGAAGATCATCTAGTTCTCAAGCACACATTGCCGCGTCAGCTGCACACAATTAGACTTTAATATTCCTTCATGTGCAGAGGATACACTATTTTCCGTATAAACCTAAAGTTTATATTTAATGACAGCGATGACATTTTTATTAAAAATAAATATCCGAGTTTGGGTACTCCACAGATTATTTCTTTTGGTTTAAAACCGTCACTAAAAGCTGGCGAAATTTTCACGAAGGGCTTGAGCTCCCAACTCTCTGCAGCTATAATCTGAAGTACCACCAAGCAGTACAAGAGTTCGGATGTGATCATTTAATTCCAATATTGCAAAACCTTTGTCGTGGGGTGAGGGGGTTTGCAGCCGCCGATGCCGTGCCTGCCCCGGAGGGCATGGGGACTGTGAGCCTCCCTCCCCGCGGCGCGGACAGGCTCTTGCACCCCCAGGAAGACGATGCTCCACGGCGGCCGGCATCACATCCTGCCCCAGGGGAGTCTGCCCCGGAGCGGAGGGCGGTGGAGGGCAAAGTTGGGCTCCCCATGGCAGGATGGGGGAGGAAGAGGCAGCAAGGCCTTCCTGACTATTCACTGAGGGAATCTCTGCCCCCCGTCATGTCATACGTACCAAAAATCCTGAGTCTTTTTGGTTTTCTAAAGGTATATACATATAAATAATTAACACAAAAGTTTGTCTTTTCTCGCCTTTCCCAACGACACCTAGTTGAAAACTAAAGCAAAACAAGTCATCCCCTCAAACACCCAGAACTGCCAGGACCTATGCAATGCACACCAGGCTTGAAGTGACCAAGCACCAGCTTTGGATTTAAGGGTTTGAATCAGTAGTCAGAAGTGTTATGAAAAGCCACATCTTTAATGCTCTATTTTTATACAACCATTTTATGCTCAATTTCAAAGCAAAGTTCTGAGGAGCCCTTCGACCTGTTTTGCAGAGTTAGAGGAAATATGAATTAACTGGCAGAATTAAGCAGAAAGGCTGGCATGTTAGAGAGAAAGATAAATTCAGAAAAGCTCCTTCACCTGTCTTGAGAAAGACAACAGAGAACACAAAATTGCCTGTCCAGCTTCTTCATTGGAGAGAACATTTCAATGGCTTGCAAAAGAATCTGTTTGTCTAGTTTCTTTACACAAAAAGCATTTTTAATATTTTTACTCACAAAGCATTTCAGAACACTTTGAAATTTTATAAATCATAAAATGTAACTTGCTTACTTAGCAGATGGGAATATTATTCAAGATGAACAAAATGTGCTTGTGTGTACACTTCTCTATACACGTACATACATCTGCAGTACCATACACTTAAACTTGCCCAGTAGTGCTTTTCTTAGTTGCCTTCCATGAAACAATACAAGCAACCCACGGTCTGCCACAGCACAAGATTTACTGTAAGCTGAAACCACTGCTTTGGACCAAAATTTTAGTGGAAAACAAGACTTTATTTCAGTGCTCATTTTAAAGATGTAAAAATTTACGTCAGTGATACTGAAGCAGTTTGCTGTAGCATCTGAAAAATCTGTTCTAGTTCCTGATTTTTGAAGTCTCACCGTAGTTAAGATATCCTGACAAGCATATGTATTTCTGTCTATTTGTCTGTCCCTAGAGACAGGTCGGAGCTTCTTCTTGACTTTAACCTTGATGATGGAAGTCAAGATGCAGTTCCTGGCAGACTGCAAGAAAGTGATGGCTCCCTCTCCTTTGATTAGGTACAGTGATCCACCTGAAATTTTAGGCTTGCAGTTTTCAGGAAAGCTGTCACTCACACTGTTTATTAGTTAAAGTAAATCTCTGGCTGTTGTGTGACTTGGTTGTGTAGTTGGACTGCTTGGAAAATGTACTCATTGCTCAAACTTCTGAAACAATAACATTTCTTCTTTGTTTCTTGTACATGTGACAGATATTTTAAATGAACCTCTTATTTTCATTTTCTTTCAAGCCTTTTTGTCTCTTTCCTTATTTCATATTTAATTTTCATTAAAAAATAATAAATCAGAACTTTTGAGTTTTATTAAGCGAGATTTAAATAGCTAATTTATTTGCTGTTTGTTGGAAATTGCCTGTTTAAGAAATACTAATAAACAATAAATTAGCAATGTAGAAGTATTTAGAACAATTCAGCTAAATAAAAAAGTCGCAAGAAGCATTCTTTGGTTAAAAAAAATCATCAGACTTTACACAGCACTAAAGATGATCATGTGCACATTTATGAGAAAGGGCAAATTTTTCCCTCGACTTTTGCAGCCCTTGGATCAGTAGGAGAGTTTCAGAGCTGCCTGTAATGGTGATATGAAAATAGGAATAGTGGGAAATGCTGGGAAGAATGGAAACCTCAACAACTAAGAAAAAAGTTTCTGGCAAATGTTAAAACTTTTTTTTTTTTTTTAAATAGAAGATTCTGGTTTTGGGTCTCCGGTTTGAGATGTCTTGGGTGTTACTTACTTCATCTAGATTTATAGTTCCTTGCAATTTTTTTGTTGCATCCAATGTTCTGTCCCAAAATATCCAAAGCTAAGAACCTAAAATTAGAGACTGCCTTTGAAACTGCTGATCTCTGCATATTTTCCCTCTGTGAACATACAGCAGTAGAACACGCCCAAAGACAATGAGTAAAGAGAATGAGTTTTGCTTTGAGGGCCAGCAGTAGAAAGCCTTACAAGAAGGCTATCAGCCATTTCCCAAAAACTTCGGGAGCATTGCTTTTCCATTTTTGCTCAGTGATGTGTCTGTAATTTGCGTCCACCTCTCCTGGTAGGTGTAAAGAAAAATGGTAGTTTAAAAAAAAAAGGAAAAAAAAGAGAAATGAGAAAGAAAACAAGGAGGAGTAAGGTGAACACAGAACAAAGAAGGTTTCATTTCTGGCCTAGTGGGCTTGGAAAGTGAGAAGTGCTGTGGTTTACAACTCTCGCAGCTCACGCAGAGCAGCTTGTAACAGAGCGTGTGATACAGTCTGGGAGCAGCACTGCTGTCGCTGAAGAGCTGCTCCAGCAGCCTTCTCCTGCCTGAGCCTCACAGCCACAATCACAGAAACCCAGCGGGTGCAGAGAGGGTCCTGCTGCTGGACCCATCAGGCACCACAAATGGGGCCTGCCAGATATTTCTGGCTATTTTCCACACTGTAAGGATGGAGGGAGAAGCATTCCCACACGGTGGCATGGTGAAAGATTGTTTTTGCTTATTTTAACAGTATGGGGAACCGGACTGGGGGTGTTCTGGCATAAAAAGGATTTTTTTTTTTTAAAACCTGCAATTTCAAAAGCATTCGGGATTAGGGCTTGAAAAACATATTTCAGTACCCATAACATACCGCTGATTTATCTGGCAACAGCTAAGCTTGCAGAGGGAAACTAAGCTTATTTGAAATAATGTGGTCATAAATAACACTGGGGGAAAACAGTTCACAAGTTTGTGTAACTCCCAGCATAGTCTCTGCTGGAAGGCTGACACTGAAAGGGTTTTCATTTCAGCAGCGTGAAGACAACCCTACGAGGTAAGCACTTCCTGCCCTGCCTGCACGGGTTTGCAGGAGAAGCCAGCTTGCTTCCATTAGTTATATCAAAGTGAGGAAGCCAATCAACCTGGAATTTGCACCATAAAAAGTGGCTACAAGCCAAGTAGGTTGCCACCAACTTTCAGGTGATCAGAAGTGAAATTATAGCCCCTTTAAAGTTAGCAGTTCATTTAGCATGGATCAGAGAAGAGCTTGAACCAATATTTCAGTTCAACTTTACCAGGAATTTTTGGCTGGTTTTAGAGCTTCACTTATTGTTGACCATAGTACAGTATTCATAGCTGATCTTAAAACCTTCACCAATAATGAGTGCAGTAATGAAAATACAAATCAATTTGGCTTCTGGGTGACATAGAAACTAGCATTGCCCTATGACAGATGTGAGATTATAGCAGTTTAATATAAGTAAGTGTGTAGTTTTTGCTAATGGAGAACATTTATGGTCTTGTAGTGCTCAAATTTGGCAGTTTAAAATACAGCTAGACAAGAGTAAGTCATGTGTTAACCTCAAGTGTTCTTGCAAGATACAAAGCCAGGCTGAGTTTTTCTAGATACAGGAGAGGTTAACAAAATTTGACAGCGTCGTTACTGCTGTTACTATGAAACACAAATGAAACTCAGCTAATAGGATAATAACTTGCTGTTTGTGCTGAAGAAATAACCAAGAAATACGATCACAGATATGGTTTGTAAATATGTGTGAGTCATGTACAATGGCTATCTCAGGGATAGAAACAAGGGGAAGTAAAAATATGTGAGAACAACTCCTTTCCAACAAAAAAGAGACAACACTTACTATCTATCATGCACCTAATTTTTTTCCATAGCAGAAAAATCAGCTTTTCTGGGCTTTTATTTAGATGATCTTTGGTTACACAAGGACTGAAATACATTTGCATTCCAGTGTGCTCTTTTGGCCCAGCATTAGGGATGTAAATGGGGAGATTTTAAAAAAAAAAATATAGAATCATTTAGGTTGGAAAAGACCTCCAAAATCATCGAGTCCAATCTTTGACTGACCACCACCTTGTCAACTAAACCATAGCACTATGTCCCATTTCCAGTAATTTCTTAAACACTTTTGGGGATGGTGACTCCACTACCTCACTGTCAGTCCATTCCAGTGCTTGACAACCCCTTCAAAAATTCCTTCCAATGCCCAAACTGAACCTCTTCTGGTGCAGCTTGAGGCTATGTCCTCTTGTCCTGTCACTGGCTGCCTGGGAGAAGAGACTGACCCCCACTTTGCTACAACCTCCTATCAGGCAGTTATAGAGAATGAAAAAGTCATCGTGACCCTCCACTCGTCTTGTATGCTTTACTCTCTGTAGACTCTGAACCAGCTTTGTTGCCCTTCTCTGGAAATGCTCCAGCACCTCAATGTTTTTCTCATAGCGAGGGGCCCGGAACTGGATGCAGTATTAAAGGTTTGGCCTCACAAGTGGTGACTACAGAAAATCACTTATCTGGTCCTGATGGTCATGCTAGTTTTTATACAAGCCAGGATAACTGGGCACTCTGCTGGCTCATGTTCAGCTGGCTGTTGACCAGCACCCCCAGTTTTTTTTCTGCTGGGCAGCTTCCCAGCCACTCCTCCCCAGGTTTGTAGTGCTACATGGGTCTTTGTTGTGAACCAAGTGCAGGACCCAGAACTTCGCATTATTGAGCCTCACATCGCTGGCCTCAGCCCATTGATCCAGTCTGTTTAGATCCCTCTGCAGAACCTTCCTTCCCTCCAGCAGATCAACACTCCTGCCCAACTTCACGTCATCAGCAAACTTAGTGAGGGTGCCCTCAATCCCCTTGTCCAGATCATTGATAGAGGTATTAAACAGAACTGGCCCCAATACTGAGCCTCAGGGAACCCCTCTAATGACTGCTGGGCAAAAGAGATTCCTCTTGTGCAAGGCAACCGTCAGTGGAAAGAGACAACCCACTCCTCCTCCATTCACCACTGCCCTGAGTCTGCCTGCTGGGATACTGCAAGGACTTAGGCCAAATCCTGCTCCGTTCTCTCTATGCGTAGTTACCCAATATAGCCAAATCCTGCCACAACATAGCTGATGATTAATACCAAGGCAGCCCTGAGTTACACTAGTGGTTGATTAGCTTCCTTGTCTACACCCCTAACAACTGCTGAGGTCTGGGAGCAACTTAACTTCTCCTCCATGGTAGTCTCTCAAATTTAGGGTTAAACATTTTGTCTTTTTCTTCATAAGAGATTTTTTTGATTAAAATCAGGCTGAAGTCATAGGCTTTAATTCCATCTGTACATGGATTTCAAAGTTGAAAAGAAGATCTCTGTCAAATAAAAAATTACCTTTCATTTACTGAAACATTTTTCCAATAATGGAAATTATTATTTAAAACAAGTTAAAATAGTATCTTTCAAGTTAAAAACTCTATTTTACATTGTCACTTTTTGGCAAATTAAGGATTTGATCAAGAGCTTAGGTCTCACACAAGTTGAAACGAGTGGGTTCTCTTTAAAAGTCCATGGCGTCACCCCTTTTCATATACCTGAGTTCACATTCCTCTTTCTGTTACAGAAACTCTTGAGCAAGTATGGAGTACAGAAACCTGTCATGCACCTTTCAACTTCAAAGACAGCTGCCGAAGTACAGTACAAGAATTAATGTTCTGGTATTTTTTTCTTTCTAACACCAGGAATGCTTTGGGTGCCAGTGCCAAGACAAACCTTGTCCCTCAGGTTTGAGACACTTGGATGTAAGTGATCATGTGGAAAGTGATATTCACCTTTATACAGTGCACAAAATAGTAAAACTATTAACTGTGATTAGCATGGATCCCCTAAAAAGGCCTAGAATAAATGAGAATTGAAAAGAAAATTCCCTTTAGCCCACTAGAATAAATTAAATGGATCTACTAAACAGATAGTAAAACCAAAGCTGGCACCATAAAAGAAAGATAATGGTGTACAATAAGGCTGTAGGAGAGATAAGAGGGGGAAAGTTGGGACATACTTTAGTGAGTATTTTAAAACAGGTGTTTTATGTCAAAAAGGGAAACCCAAGGTTAATTCTGGGAAAATAAACAGACATATAGACATACTGGATATTTGGTTTTGGAAAGAAACCTAAGATGAAAGGTTTGAGAGAGAGAAAAAAAAATTTAGTGCTAAGTCTCAGGGATGGAAACACTAGGAAGAAATAGTGGCTTAAGCACAGCTAAACTTTTACAGCTGTACGACAGCTTTGCACCTCAAGTGATGCCTCCACCCTTCCTTGGCAATGCCACAATTAATCTTGATCAGTACAATGTGATAACTAGAATACAAGGCCAGAATTAACTGGTCTTAGACTCTAGCCCAGAACTGCAACAACTCTGTGTTCCTGCTTTGCTTTGCCCAAACCCAATCGCAGTGACACCAACATGCTGCAGAAAAGGCCTCAGAGTCTGCTGACTAAAAGCACCACACAGAGACATGGTGTCAGTACTGCCTGTAAAACAAGGCACTTGGGAAGGCACCTTGATTTGTAGACTCCCTCTGAGCTTTCACAAAGAAAATAGAGTCTACTTTTAAACCTGACCTTTCTACCCACCAACAGCTAATGACACAATCGTATTCCATCAGGTCAGATTTCAGAGAGTTTTTAAAATATTTTTGTTAGCAAAGCAACCAATACTCGAACCCTTTATTTTCTCGGTTCAGTTTCAAAGGGTTGCATGCCTTTTGCACGGATGTGTTCCTAGGGATTGGGAAGAGCACTTCTATGTTTAACATGCAATCACGTTTCCAGTGAAAGAAAGACTGCATGAAATCTGTCACTTAATATCTGAAACCTGCATGGTTTCCTTTTCTTCAGTTTGACAGGGGAGATTATGCCCACAAATAAACATTCCCAATAGTATATTTGGGCTCTTACCACTTGGCATCTGTCAAACAACTTGCCATCAGCTTTCTAAAATTGGCAGTTTCAGTAGATTTCTGCTAAACGTTGAAAAATAGTTTTGCTGACCTCTTCTTTGTTGAAGATTCAGACACCAGCTGAGGCAGCTGTCCAGTCTGCAGTATGATATAAGAGAAGTGGAATTAACCCAACAGCAATTGAATTTGGAAATGTCTTTAGAGAAACTACCGACTGCTGCAGAAAAAGGAGTATTACTTAGTTCTGCTGTCACTAAAATGGATGACATCTGCTAATCTACAGTGACTGATCCTCCTCTAATGTGTGACCTGAGCACTGGAGAGCTGAATGGGTGCAGACCAGTCACAAGCACAACACAATGGTCACCATCACTTTGCTGGTCTTCTCCACTGAAAACTGAGTATATACAGTTTTGAATAACATTTTAACCTTGTTATTTCTTGTCTATTTCTGGACCTTGCTCTTTTGCCTTAAAATTTGTGTCTGTTGTGCTTTCCATGGTGGTGATTGTGGAATTACAGGAAGAGCATGCACTTCTCCCACCAACACTGGTGTAGATGGCAGCTATGTGGGGCTGGAATTGCAGCCATATAGCAGAGAGTGGTATTTCAAATGATTCCATGTCACTTAACCAGTTTTTTTGCTGTTAACACAAATGTGCATTTTTAAAGATGCACCATGTTGAAATCCAGAGAACCAACTGTTATGGAAATGAGAGGGCTTTCATGGAAAAGCAAGAACCAAAAAGAATCAACTTTTAAGTGCATCTGAAACATGTAAGGGAGAGATGCATGGGCTACAGAGGTAGAGAAGGGAGGTTGTGCATTAGAGAAAGAGGAAGTGAAAACCATCTTTTCTTTTTCCTGTCTTTTTTTAACAAAAGAATTTTCAGTTTATTCACACACTGCCTAAATCATCTGAATGCTGTCTCATGTCATCACTGGCAGCTTACAGTCCTTGACATCTGTAACTCACTTTGGTTCTCATTTTCCTTTTAGATTTTTTTATTTTAAAGAAAAGCAGTTTCTGCTGTGAAATGCCAGCTCTTTTTCAGAGCACATAAATGTTGACATAAAGCTGAAACATTGTCACGTTCAGCCCCAGATAAGTTAATAAACAGTGATCATTCTACAGTGCTCTTCCTGTGGTGTGTCGCTGTTATATATTCTTAAGCTGCTGTTTAGATGTATCTTTGCTAACCCACAGAGCTGCTGGTGAATTTAGCCCAGCTATCCACAGGAAACATGCCATGCACCATCTAGTGAAGACGGGGTCATTTCATCAGTTAACCATATTCCTGAACTTAGTTCTTGATATCTTAAAATAACCTCCCCTCAAAGCCATAAATCAGGGGGGAAGGGTTGTAACAAACTGTTTTGCAGCCCAACTCAGAGTGAATCTTACTAATAGGCTGTTCATAACCTGGTCACATCGACTTTGTTTACTCATACAACTGACACCAGAAGCAGAAGTTCCTTGCTAGGCTCTTTACCTCCATCCTTCAACATGCTCATTGCTTTTACCCTCTGTGTATTAACAGGTAGCGGGGGCATGAAACCTACTTACTACCATCTGTCTCTAGTAAAGAAGAGGCAGGCCTGACAAAAGGTACTTTGAATGTCCTGGTGGGGGAAGGAAGGGACATGAGAGACATAACAGAGCTGACAAAACTTTGAGGACACTGGTGCAGGCTTTTCCTGTGAAAGGAAAGACTTCATAGCTGGCTCTGCATATGGAACCCAGATTTTACAAAAGCTGGGTTCCCTTCTTAAAAAGAAAGACAAAAACCAGATTTACTATCTGTTCAGCAGATTTGATATTAATGTGCCCCACAGATACCAAATGGCTTAAGACATGTCTAGGTGAGGTCCTTTTTGAAGGCTTACAGTGAAGCTCCTAACAAGCTTGTTTAGCCATCCACATGCCAGGGACTGGAAGAGGTGCAAACTATTATATATGAGATAGTAGCACATGCAAAACAACTAAAGCTAACTTTGCCTCCTCTGGTATCATTTGCATTTACCCTCTTTTTTTTTTTGGTTGGTTGGTTTGGATTTTTGTTGGTTGCTTTTTTTTTAACAGAATCTTATAACGAATGAAACCTGTGTAATCAAAGCAAGGAAGAATATGTCAGAGCTCACAAAACTCCATGGGTTGGGAAACCAGATCAGTTACCAAGGCTCAAGGAGCAAGATTGCTGGTACATCTACCCCATGCTCAGTTTTCTAGGGACCAGGCTATTCCGCTATGATTCAGTGGAACAGCAGTATGTGCAAATTTATGTACAGTTTCTCAGTTGCATGTATGGAAGGGGACATAAAGAAATATTTTGATTAGTAGTAGAAAGTAGTAGAACCTACGAAGGCTGGTCACCCATGGATTTATGTCTTGTGATAAAGTTTGCTATGCCAATAATTTTCTAATAAGAGAATCAAGCCATGCTGTAATTTTTCCATGAATGGAAGTATGAAGAGAATTCCTGCCTCCTATATTAGTCTGTCTATAGTCACAAAACAAGCAGATATCATTGAATTGAATATCATTGACATCCTGTCCTTGTTTCAAAGTTAAATTGAAATTACCCAAGTAGTTTAGAAGTTTTGTTGGAGAAGAGGTGGGATAGACAGGATTGTTTCAACCTTTTTTCTCAAGGAGACTGGTTTTGAGAAACAAGGCAAGAAACATAGCTCCCTCATGGTAATATCACAACAATGAAGCATATCTCTTTTGTGTTACATAAACAAAGACAGTGCTTTGGGTAAAAAACTCTGTGGGAGACATTAAGACATTTTGCAAACTGACCACATGTTCAGTCTTGAAGATGAAGATCCTGTAGATGAATCATTAGATTAGACCTCCCTCAATTAAAAGAGAGCATAAAAGAGAAAGTAAATTGCACAGCATCCATATCAGGTGAGTATAGGAAGAAACAAAGGAGCAAAAGATCCATCAGACATGCCAAAGGGAAAAACGCTGACTGTTATTTCCCCGTTGTTTCATATCTACACTTCTGGGGAGCAGACCAGGCTGTGTTTAGCTTATTAACACAATATTTCAGGAACTTTCCTGCTTTTGCAGCTTGACCAGCATCTGGTTTTAAAAACCAAAAAACCAAAAAAAAAAAACCAAAACAAAAAACAAAAAACAAAAACCATAAAACGGTATATGTGTGAGTATTTTGCCCTTGGCAGCAGTGAAGAAACCCATATAAGTTATCTAATATGTCAGCAGATTGTTAGCAGCAGACGTGACCCCATTTGGGTGGGTACTGCATCTATGCAGAAGTATGGTGGTATGGAGAGGAACATAACAAGAACCAGGCTGAGCTGCTGCGTGGCTCACATGGAGAAGGGCTTCCTTTGCAGTCACTGTGATGTGTCAAGGAAGTGGAGCCTTTTGTGAGTCAACAGCAGCAGAATTGCTAACGTTCCCTCAGAGGGACACTGCCGAAATGGCTAACAGACCTGAACCAGAGCTGTAAAGCATGAAAAAGACACTATTATATCATCTGAAACCTTCCCATGTGAGCAATGGGAAGCCTTTACTCACTCACTGGTTTTAAATGGAGCTTTAGAGCATTTGGGAACCAAATCTGCTCTTTCTTTTCCTCCTCGCAGAAGTCCTCAGTCCTCTGCAGAGCTTTGCAGAGCAGCGAATGTTGTGATACACTAAGTAAGGAGAGTGAGCAGGTAAGTAAAGACTGCTTTGGGCCACTATCCTGTTAATTAAAATACTACTAGCAGGGCTGGGGGAACTGCAGATAAAATACCAGGAAACTAGTTACCAGTTCATATGACAGACGTCTTTGACATGTATCATACTACTGTCCTGCTGTTCTTTCCCCTCCCCCTCAGTTCTTGTCCATGGCTAAATATACAAAACACTTGACAATATGGCCATTTCTCTATATCTGTGCTCTAATGGCCGTGGATTTTGGCAAAGTTCTTTACTGCTGGTTCATTAGTGGTCCCCATGCCCAGTGCTGTGCAGTCCATTGCATCGCTGAGGTACCAGCTACTAGAAGCAGCATGAAGGAAAGATGATTAGAGCTGTAAGTTCAACAGATGTTGGGTACTGCCTATACTTTTTCCACATTTCAACCAATATTTCACCAAGCACAGGAAGGCACCTGTGCCATCACCATGTAAAATTGTAAAATTTCAGGGCAACGTGCACACAATTCTACTTTTAATGATCCAGTAATGCACATTCACAGAGAGATGATACCCATATTAAGCAGCTCACACCACTGAACTCTGCTGAAAGCAAAAGTCAGCTTCATGGCTGAGCAATAGTATTAGGCAAGTATTTGTATAACAGGGGCAGCGGGGTAAATACTGTTTATGAGCCATGAATATTTTTATGAGGAAAGATCACAAAGCACTTATCTTCTTACTACTTGTACAAATACCTTTTCTTTTTTAATACAATGAGATTCTTCCTTATGTGTGAGTGTAACAGAAATATGTAGCACCAAGGCTAGCTAAAGCAAACATTGGTGTTTTATTGAGTATATGTGAATACTGAATAGTATTGTACCCTCTAGAAAGCAGCAATGCAGGAGCAGGAAGGAATGCCCAGGAAATCCATGACAGCAGGACTTTGTGTTTCTACCACCCACAGAATACAGTGAAATTCAGCTGAACTGGAGCCACACAGGTGGTCATCAAAACTTGCAGAAAACTGTATCTGTCAATATTCTTTCTGGGGAACTGGAAAGGGGTCTGTGGGGAAATGTTTTGTTTGTTTGTTTTGTAAAAGCATCTGCTCATCCTCTCCAGGTAAGCTGCAAAAAGCCAGAGGCTGGCAGCCTGTACAAACACACCATGCCAAGGACAAGGGAAGATAACAAAAAGGGTCTCTAGCAAAACAGCTACATATTCCCACAGCACTCTTCAGAGAAAGTGTGCCACCAAGTGTCTGTTCAAATACAAGCTGCTAAAAGCAACGAGTATCTGATTTCAGTTAATTAACACATGGAGCATCTGCATGAACGAAGCATAGAGCACTTTTCTGAATACTGGAGAGATGCAGCGTCACTGGCAGGCATGTGGCATTGCTTCTGAATCACTAGGTGTATCAGAGGAATCAACACGCACACGCACACCCCCACCCTGGTACATGAGGAAATAAGGAATTGAGTTACAGAATCTCAGGTCCTGGGCATTTCTGCTTAGGCACAGTGGTGCTCCTCATGAGCCCACATTTAGCTCAAGCTAGGCCTGTCCATGCTGCTGCATTAATAACAATAACTAATGATGAAAGGGCCTTCTATCATGCTTTCTAGTGGGCCAGCTCAAGTTCTTTGCAAATAAGCGTAGGATCATGATAGATAGGAAAGGAAGAACTGCATAAATTGTTTCAGCTCTGCCCCCTGAAGTACCAGAAGGTAAATGGCATGGTAGGAAGCATATGCATGTTTCCCAAGACTCAGCCCAGTGTTATATGAAATAGAAAACATCTGTGTTCCTTTTTTGGTATATAAACAAAGGAGCAACCTGAATACAGATGCTTGGACTGGTACTGGTGTTCTCCTGCCATGCCAGGAATCCAAACCTGGACAGGCAGCTGTCAGTCTTCTATCAGAAACAAGCAGCTTTATGTACCTTGTGGGAGCAAACTTCTCTGATAGCTGTTTGGCAGCCCCTACAGAAGGAGCAGAGAGTTTGTCTGAAAGGACAGATGTATCAGTGAAACTGAGGCATAAAGCACTTTGGAGAAATGGGAAAAAGAGAGAGGAAGAGAGGAAGAGAGGAAGAGAGGAAGAGAGGAAGAGAAGAAGAGAGGAAGAGAGCCCAGTGTAGGCTATGGTCTATATGGAAACCACTGCTGAGGGATTTTGTGCAACAGGTCACCATCATAAAAACCCAGCTGATGCACTGCCTGAACGATGGCAGTGGTGGGAGTGTGTTTCTTCTTTCCTTACTAGATGCATGTAGCACTATGCAGATGTTTCTTCACCTCTATGCAAAAGTTCTATATGTCCAAGTAGCTTATTCCTTTTTCCTTCCAGAAATAAGCCATGGTATTATAAAACATACCTTATGTTCAAGAGCAAAATGAAAATTCAGAATTGCTAGCATGCCAAATACATTCTGCAGCCCACATCAGGAAAGTTTCAGGACATGGTAAAAGCAGCTTTTATTTCATATCATTTGCTTCACTTACAAAGTAAATGAAACAGAATAACAAAATAAGATGAAGGACTTTTAAACATTGAGTTAGGAGTTTGACTCAGGAATTTAAATAACTAATCATAAAAGACACACTTTTATTTCATTTCACTTGTTCTTCTTTCTTCTGCGTGTCTCTGTATAGACAAGCTATTAGACTGCATGAACTTTGGTTGTTGCCTTCATCACAGAGTGAATGCAGCAGGATCTTAATTTCAAGCTCTTAGCCACTAGCCAAATACTACAGCAAAATTAGCAGTAACTCAAGTTTTAAGTTATACTTATTTTGTCTTTCAGATTGTAGGGGATCAAGGGCTGTTTGGTTCATAAAGAAAAAAAAAATAAGAAGTCAGACACATGAAGTCTCTCAACCAGCACAATTCTCTGAGATTAGGAGACTGTCATTCAGCTTTCATCTCTAATTTTTCCCCTTGCTCATTTTCCATCTAAACAAGAAGTGTTGTTAAATCGAGAAGATTAGCAACATGACCAACTCTTTTTCTTTTTTCCTCTGTGTTTTGCAGGGAAGGAAACATCCTGCAATCACTTGCAAAGCACATGGTCATAAGCACTCTGCAACTGTGGATACGGGTGTGCAAGTCGATCCTGCAGCTAAGCCTCCTGTTGCTTAAACAAGCAGGGCTACCTGTTCTCAACCTAATTTCAGTATTATGTTAGGGAGAGAAGTCTCTTTGTATCAGATCTGACAGGCATGTGTTCCTGAGGAAGTGGAGGGGAAGCCCTCCGTTCATATGACTAATTAGACAGGCTTCACGCTGGGCTGCTCTTTTTTGATGCTGATCCCTGTACTAATTGTCAGTTTGTTCCTTGGGAAGGCAAGGTTGAGTTCAAATGCTGCAGTGCCTTGTTCCCCGTTAGCTTTCCTGACCTTAAACTGATGCGAATTGACAAGGAACAGACTGGTGGAGAGAGAGCACGGTCCTTTCCACTTGTGGGGAGTGTGTTTTGGAGCCACGGGAAAAAAACCAGAAACAGGAGGACAATTAACAAGGGGCACTTAGATAAAACAGACGGTCATACCCGTGAAGCAAGAGCACCAAGAATTTAAGGAGAAAAAGGCAGTGCTATCATGATCAATATACCCTCACTTCTAGCTGAGATTCTCCAGCTCCCTTAGGAAAGTGTAGATGGTTTAATTTTTAACCAGATCTCCAATCAGATTTTTTGCTCTGCTTTATTCTGGTTAGATCTGCAACAGTTTAAAACCAAGCTACCACAGCTGAACCAGGCTCACTTCCCAACAGCTGCCTGCCTTTTCTTTTCTTTCTTTTTCTTTTTCTTTTTTTTTCTTTTTTTTTTCTGAGGCTGTTTTAGCTCTGGTCAGGCTTTCATGGTAGGAGAGGAGGAGGGGGGAAGAAAAGGGGAGCATTTAATCAAATCTGACATTCAGGAGCTCAATCCTGCAAGGTACTGAGCTCATTGACCTCAGTCCAGCAAAACAATATACATAGGACTTCAAAGGGGATACTCACATGCTTAAAGTTAAGCAGATGTCTAAGTGGTGTATTGGATTTGGGCCAGGGAAAGCAGGGCCTTCCAAAAAGCTCAGGCACTCCAGTGCTCTCAGGTCTGCAAACCACCACCTTTATCGGCTCAGCTCTCCGTGTAACTTCAGAGCAGGTGTTACAATTATAGCAGGGGCTGAGATGAAAGGGGCCCAAGGGCTTGGCTGCAAAGACAGGAGAAAACTGGCAGTTTTCTGGGCACTAGTTCCTGTTCTTTTCTTTGTAAAATAAATGCTCTATTATGCTATTTCTGGTTTAGGATGAAATGAGGCAGCCAAATGCTCTGTTCCCCACTAAAGTCCTAAAATTCTAATTTACAACTGAGGCATGATAACTCCACAAAAGAAGGAAGAAAGACTTCAATTTTGTTGGTTGGGCTTTTACCCTATTCTTTCTGATGCTTTTAATTTTAGTAAAATGGTTCAGGAGTAGAAAGGCACAGCTTTCTGATTTTGAGGGAAGACTGCTTGGAAATCACTGTATGTCTATGAGCATCCCCAGAGCCTGACTTGAAAAAGTGGGCATTGTGCAGCTTTAACAGACATTCTATGCCACTGAGCATACATATCCGAGAGAAACAGGAGTTTTCAGCCAAGTGAGGACTCTCTTGGGCCGATTTCAGACATGATCGTCTCAGGAGGACTTCAACATGTCTTGGAGGTAAAGAGTGAAGAAGACCCGATTCTGTGATGTTAACAGCAAGAAAAAAAGAAATCCCAAGCGATGATCTCTACCAGAAATCTTTGTTTGAACTCTATTGGAAAAAGTAGTGATTATCAACTGCTCTGCTCCTTTCATCCAACATCCTGCAATTAAATGCGTTCTACCTCAGGTACATATGCACACACCTATATATCTTCCAGTTCTTAATCTTCTGCTCAGTAGAATGTGGACAACCAGAAAGCTTAGTTTTAGACACAGCACTGATACTTTTCTGTCCACCTTAGTGCATGGAAGCATAAGCAGGTGGGAGGGATACAGATAGAATGTTTCAACCTCCAAATAAATTAATTCTGCAGAAGTTCAACTGGCTGGACAAGAACTATGCAATTATTGAAGATCTATGAAATTCCAGCCTTTGAAATGTCATTGAGATATGCTAAGAACATGTATTAATCAGTACAGAATGCAAAACATCAGCTTTCTCGTAAAAGTCACTACTAAATTACAAAGGCTTTACACAGCACTCGTAATGTGATTTTCAAATTTTCTTTCAAGATCTGACATTTAAAAAAATTTTCTGCTTAGGATATGATTCCCTCTTCAGTGAGACTGTCCAAGTAAGTGAGAGACAGCACTCCACAAACAGGTGGGAGAAGCCAGCAAAAGGAGACGGACAAGCCAGACAAGCAAAGCACTGTCATAGATCCAATCCAATTTTAAATCTGTGGCTGAGGTAGAAACTTTTACTAAAAAAGTTTCTGTTATACTAAAAAAAACCTCCAAAAATCAACAAACACCCCC
>VZRS01011766.1:0-43002 GCA_013398055.1 Ifrita kowaldi | reverse complement strand
AGGAATAGTGTGGCCAGGAGGACTAGAGAAGTGACTCTTCGTCTGGTGAGGCTGCACCTTGAACAGCTTCCAGTTCTGGGCCCCCCAATTTTGGAAGGATCTTGAGATTCTGAAGTGTGTCCAGAGAAGGTCAACAAGGCAGGTGGAGGATCTAGAACACAAGTCTTATAAGGAGTGACTGAGGGAGCTGGGGATGTTTAGCCTGGACCAGAGGAGGCTCAGGGGAGACCTTTTCACTCTCTACAACTGCCTGAAAGGAAGGTGTAGCCAGGTGGGGGTCGGTCTCTTCTCCCAGGCAACCAGGGACAGGACAAGAGGACACAGTCTCAAGCTGTGCCAGGGGAAGTTTCACTGGACATTAGGAATAAGTTCTTCACAGAAACGGTGATTGGGCATTGGAATGGGCTGCCCAGGGATGTGGTGAAGTCACCGTTTCTGAAGGTGTTTAAGAAAAGGCTGGATGTGTCACTCGGTGCCATGGTCTACTTGACAAGATGGTGTTAGGGCATAGGCTGGACTCAATGATCTCAAAGGTCTTTTCTAACCTAACTGATTCTGTAATTCTGTAATTGTCTAATCATCATTGCAGAATTCTGCATCTTTGTGCTCCATGATTTAACTAGTACATCCTGGAAACTCAACTGTTTCATCATTGATAAATATCATTCCATATAGCATAATAAGGTGAAAAATTAGTCTATCCACTGGGTTATGGAATGCTGCTTGTATGTTTAAGAGGTTGAGCTGTTATTTAGTAAGACGTTATTTAAGCAAAGATTCTTCAATAATTGCCTGCCTTTCTAAAGTTTTTGTACTTCATGCCTAGTTCAAGACTGTATTTATTATATTTACAAAATCTTCATTAAGCCACACTAAAGGCACTGAAGTAAAGGAATATCATAGCTATGACGGAAAGCAGGAGGTTCACAGTCAGAAAATAGAGCTGTTTATAGTTTCATGTGCAAACTACTGACATTTATGTGTCTCCTTGTTCACAGTCATTGTAGCTAACACTTCTGCAGCCACAGCCCAAAACATGCATAATTTGCATTTGCTCATTTTGGTTGCTTATGGCTCTTCTGCATTTTCCTTCCCTTTAGTAAGTAACTTCAGTGTAAAGCAAGATGCAGTGTACACTTAGGTTTTCCATTATTTAAATTTGGTGAGAGCATTCATCTAGTTTCTTGAAATGCGAAGTGTTCCCAGATTTTCCTACCATGGGGAGTCTGTGTATCCACTTCTTTCTTGGCTGACTTATAAAATTCGGTTCCAGACTGTTGCATTATGAGATTTTAAAATTTTCCCGTGATTAACCAATGGTTATCACAGTAATCAAAATGAACTTGAAGAGCAAGTGGAACACATTCCTAGCCATCATAATGACATTTTAGGAACTTTTAAAACTTTATTTTCAGTTTAGTCTGATCTGCTTCTATTAGTGAACTAATCTGTCATTACCTTGTCTTACCAACATGATTTCTGAAGATAATATATAGTAGTATCTTACAATCCCTGCAGGCTTTCCTCATTTGAACTCTTAAATTTATGATGAATATTCCACTGCTTCCAAAAACCTCTGAATCTCAGTCTTATTATTCCAATAACTTACTTTTTTTTTCTTTTCTGTTACTCTCATAAAATCTCAATTATTTTGGGCCTTCTTCTAAAATGTTTCTTTATTCGTGTTGGTAAATGCAGAAGAAATTCTTCATTGTGAATATAAGGCCTTAATAATTACATGCTTTCCTTATTTTTATGCATCCAATAAAGTTTCATAAATCTTAGGACTGATATAAGTCTAAAGCTCCTAATTTGTCGAAGGAGTGTAAAAAAAGCGATTAATATAATTCTGCTTTTATGGATGATTTAGGTCATTGACATTTCTAAATTGGAAAGTTTTGAAAGCCATTTGGTTACTTATACTTAGAAGTACCAATATGTAAAAATGGGTTCTCCTTTCAAAGAAGCAACATAGAGGGATTTTGCATGTCGACCTTATGATCAGCATTTGCAACTTTTTTTTTTGTCTTTATAAACACTTAAATAAGCAATTTACGGAAACCAAAATAGACAAAAAAACCCCAAACACGTGAAGGCACACATGGAAGAACTTCATTTCAGCCTACCTGCTAAGCACAACTACTATTTGAAAGTGGAAATAAAAGAGAACAGATGTACTGTTGTGGTGACATGACTACACCAGGCTTCTGCCCTTGCACTTCACTTGTCATTGGGGTTAGTAAGCATACTTTATGTTGCAGTCCTATCAAAAGGAAATGTTATAATATGTTCTTGTTGAAAGATCCTCATTGGAAACTATGCAAAGAGCCAGCTGTATCTAGACCCTTTCACCATCATATGCTTATCTCAGAATGTTTCATAAGCTAGGCCCTGCACAAGGGAACAAATCCATAGCATCTTTAAAAGTGGTTGATTTAAAAGTTTTCTTCTCCTTGAAGCCATGTTTCAGTATTGTGATATTTAACATAGAGGTTTTGAAAATTTTGAAATTTTTTTACTTAAGACAATCATGAAAATATTTTGTAAGTGGATGTGCAGTGGCTCAATATGTGTGACTTATGTTTCATTTGTTAGATAGAATGGCTTTATATACCTGAACCTATACCATGGGATTTTGCATGACCCATAAATGAAGCAAAAGACGCCTTCAAGTCAGCCATCACACTCACCGGGACAGAGTGTATGTTGCCACAGGACTGAAAGAGAAAAATGAAGTACTCATTGAAGATGAAACAAAAGTTCTGTTTCTTTGCCAGACAGATAGCGCAGGTGTAAAAATTATTGGCCACCTAGCACATGTACAGAATTGTTGTGGTTTAACTCCAGCCAGAAGCTAAGCCCCCACGGCTGCTGGCTCACCTCCCCCATGCAGGGTTGGGGGAGAGAACTGGAAGAGAAAAGCGAGAAAACCTGTGGGTTGATATCAAGATGGCTTAATAAATGAAACAAAGTCTGCACATGCAAGCAAAGCAAATGAAGAAATTCATTCACCACTTCTCATGGGCAGGCAGGTGTTCAGACATCTCACACATAAACACCAGCACTTCGAGTGTGCTCCTGTTCATCATTCTTCCCCCAGCTCTATTTACTGGGCACGATGCCACATGGTTTGGGGTATCTCTTGGGTCAGCTGCAATCATCAGTCCCAGCTCTCTCCCCACTTTTAACTTCTTGTACATCCCCAGCCGTCTCGCTGGTGGGGTGGAGTGAGCAGCTGAAAAGGTTTTGAAGCTGTGCAAGCCCTGCTCAGCAGTAACAAAAGCATGCCTGAATTATTAGAGCTGCTTTGGTCATAAACTCGAAACATGGCCCCATGCAAGCTACTGTGGAGAAAATTAGTTCTCTCTCAGCCAAATACAGTACAAGAATGTAATGCATAATAATATATCAGTGATATTTACTTTAGAAAGTGAGTTTATGATCGGGTATTACATTTAACTGGTGTTCTTTTCAACTCTGGAATATGGTGACAATTCCGAAGATCGAAAGGATAGTAGAACAAACACTGCACTCATTAGGCAGAAAGAGCAATTTCTAATGAAAATAACAACCAAAAAAATTTTGAGTGAGGAAGAAAAATGAAAACAGAAAGACTGAAAAATTCCATTTTTTCACCTAATTTGAGATTTTTTCGGTCAAAATTTAGAAAGAATGGACTCAAGAAATTGCTTGAAAGCCAATTCAGAAAAATGGCTCTGTTCAATTAATCTATGAATCTTTGTTTTATTTATGAAGCATCATTATTTACCTGACAAAACTGAACAGTAGAGATCAATTATTTGTGAAGCACATTTGAGGTTTCCTTGGATGATATTGGAGGCTACCCATTGTATCATACTAGTTGTGCAAATTTAATTAAAACTCAGCTACTTCACAAGACCAGTTCCATGATGGTGGAAGTCTTTATTTTTCATACGTGTTTTAAGGAGCTTATGTCCTCACACCAGAAAAAAAAGCCAAAAAAAAAAATACTGTCATTTATACTCCACATTAAAAATTAATCAATTTTATATATATATGTATATATATACATAGTGGTGCTAGTAACCAAGAATTTGCTTCTAATAGTCTAGCTTTGATACCATGATAAAACTAGACTGTCACTGATGGATTTCTGCTGTAAAAATATGAATGTCTGGGGAAAGAATTCAGAATCATTTCGGAAATAAGAATTCTGCTGGTAGATTTATGTTCTTTTGCATCTGCTTGGGGGCATGCAGATATTTCTATGGTTTATTTATTTGATACTTCAAAATCAAATGATGGTGTATTCTCTGTATTCAGGCTTCCATTTCTTTGTTGCTAAAATGCATGAAATGTTCTCCAGTCTCTTTAGAACATATTTAAGACAGAGGGTGGTTAAATGGTTTTCTAGTTTCTCTGTGTCTTTGTGAGAGAAACTTACCTATATCTGACTGAAAATCTAGAACCATTCAGTCTTGGTCTGCATGTAGTAGACTTCTGTCACCTTCTACTTGAATGTAGGAAAGGTAAATCATATAGGTTTCTTCCACTATCATCTCCCTAATAATTTGAAAAATATGAGCTTCTACTTGGGAAAAAAAATATTTTCTTTGCTGTTATCTCAACAGTTCAAAAGAAATTTAGCTGTCCACTCATTCAGGCATTCTTGAGTGCTAGACAGCAACTCCATGACATGTCAGTTCAGCTTTCTGTGTGCCACACCTTAGCTCCCCTCAGTAATACTCCCAACCTGTTTTTCATAATGAACAGCAGGACAACAAAAGTTTAAAGGAGAAACTAAGAGTGCAAGATTTTCAGCCCTGCCAGCTGGGATTTTCACACAATCCAGGTTTCCCTGTGAAAACATACTTGACATGTTGAAGAAGTTCTGGGCTCTGAGAATATATCCTATTATGGGTTGAAAAGATAATTTCCAGTATCTGAATCTTTGTAGTTTTACATGTTAGCAGTAAGAATGTTTTGTCCAGAATAAAACGCTGTTTTCTTCTTGTACGTTGTGCTATCAACAGTTACCTCAGTAACTGTAATGATGAATAATAATTTTTGGTACTTTTTAATGGATATTCCCATACATCCTATGCATCAATTAACCATCAGACACATCTGTATCTGAGGCTGTCACTAGCAGATGAAAAATTGAAGCAGTGATGTATAGATTCACCCCTATTGAATGTCGATGCAGTCATTTAAGTTAAAAACAGCTATCTGCTACAGAGAGCAGAGAACTGGGTTCTTCTAGAGGTGACACAGTCCTTAACTGGCCTGAACTGCAGTTAGGTGCTTCAAAAGGAAAGAAGGATGAAATTGGGTACTCAATATTAAGTCACTTGACTATCCTTTAATCCTCAAAACACTACAGAAGGTATGTAGCTAATCTCATTGTCTTTCTTTTTCTTCCACAGGTCATTCATTCAGAGGAAAAAGATTCAAATATGGATGGGACAGTCCTATCAAAGCTGAGGCTTCCCTATTGCAGTCAAGACATATTTTAATGATAGCCTTCCAAACCACAAATTTGCAGAATCTATAATGACAATACATCTGGTAATGAAAAGTAAATCCCTCTTTACATCTAAAACGAATACCTAAGCCGCAAAAATAATTTTAAAAAGGACTTTTTAATTATTCTCCATAGTAAACTTTTCTTTTAGGATCACCATATGTACCCCATTACCCAGTGATCTCACTTTAAATTTGTATGACACATTAAGGTCTTACCATTCTGGATTGCAAGGGGATACATTAAAATGCCACATGTTTTACTATTTATGTTTTCTTGGCAATTAAAAAAAACAACAACACACCATGCCATTAACAGTGATTAGTACTAAGGTCACTTAAAATAAAATGCAGCTCAGAAGTGTAGCTGGAGAGAAGTTTGCAAAATTCAGTTTGCTGCCATCTTAGCATGAATTAAATGATCACTTACAAAGACAATACCAGAAATACCATCTTCTGTTTGCCATTAGGTTCCTTCATCTTCCACTTAACTTGTGATTATAGGCTTTAATATCTGACATTAGTTAGGATTTTGGTCAATCTATACAACACCAATACTTGAAGATAAGGTCCCTGGGTTAATCAGATAGAAATAATTTCTGGAAGTTCCAGATAATCAAATTTGTACATCCAATCCAGTGATTATATTGCCACAGTAGGTTTTAGAGCAGATGTCTGATGCTATAGAAACCTCTTTATAGCAGAATTTAAATCGCCCTTGTTCAGTAATGACATAGGTTATTAAAACACAATTTTTGTGGTGACCTAATTAAAGCATTCTATCAAAAACAATCAAAGCAGCCACCCTTCCACTGATGAGGTTTTCCAACCTCTAAATGCAGCACTGATGAAAGCACAGCATGAAAAATGGATAAAATTATGATTTCTGCTGAGAAATTAGCCTTCAGCACTTGTTAATAAAGGAAAATAGGAATTTACACACCAACACATAAACTTTGTAAGTGTGGACTCTCTTCTATTGCCTTTTGCAGCAGGTAAAGTGCACTGTTATAATTATCACCCTGGAAATGTTATTAAACAATTCCAGGGTGATAATTATAAGATATTTCATTTTGGAAGCCTAGAAGTTAGACCACGGGCCCTTACTAGCCTAGCTATCTGTCCCCTGGGTGACTAACCTAGCTGTCTGTCTCCTGGGTAAGCTGTGATTCCCTGCAGGCCTGTCAGAATTTTGTTAAACACACTCTTAGTTTTTCTGCAGTTACAGAGTGCCGTTCTGAACACTGCTACACAATGGAAGACTCACTATGCATCTAGAAGCAGCAGTAAGGTTTACTTTGTCCTTTTAGATTTGGATTTATTGCCCAGTGACACAAAATAGGATTTTTCTCACAACGCTTCAATAGTAGAGATCCCAGTCAATCCAAAAATTTAGAAATTGCAAAATTCCAGTTCATGTAATGGATCTTACTTGGCACAGTTATGTATAAGATATACCATTGATTGTAGATAATACTGAATTACCTTTGTTCTATATTTCTTTCCCAATTTCATTCCCAAACTAGATAGTGAGGAAAAGATTTTTTAAGGCTTATGAGTAAATATTTTCAACCTTTTAATAATACTTGCACTACAGCATGTAAATCTTAGTTTAAAATATGTTGTTGCTCTGAAATTTATCTATCCCATCTAAAAGATGTGTAGGAAGACAAAACAAAAGAAACTAGAGATGAAAAAACTCCCATAATTATTTTTTTCTCAGAACATGTACTCTGTTCTTACACTTCAAAGATCTCAGAGTAATTTTACAGTCCTTCTTTCTCTCCTTCTGTCTGATGCGAAATGATACACCTCAGTTTTCCTGTACATATCTAAACTGGGGTGTAAATCTACCACCCAAAAGGGAGTGATCTCATCCACACTTCCTACCAGGGATGGACAGTAACTCATGCTGTCCCCCAGGTCATGAGCTGACATTATCTAGGAGAATACTACCTGGCATGGAAAAGTAACATGCCAGTCTGTGTGCTAAAACTTAAAGAACAGGGACAAGTGATGGCCAATGCTCAGGCCTATGCCTTCACTGTGCTTTATCTGCTCCTACAGACATAGCCACTGAGGCTATATGAGCCCTGGAAATATCTGAATGGAATAACCAGATTAATTTTTAGAGTTACAAAGATTCCTTCACTGCCTAGAACACATGGTCTCTGGATATTTGCTTCACAAATAATTTTAATTTATTTGAGCTAATTTTTATTATTCTTTTATTATTATTATTATTATTATTATTATTATTATTTTTAACTGACTGGTACTACTACACTGACTGGTCAGTAGTAGTAGCTCTTACATTAACATGCTACTCTCTTAATATGATAAGAGACGGGTCCATCTGGAGCCTTGGAGAGTAGAGCAACAATGAACCTCTGTAACTGAAATGCTAATCAACTCTTAAAGAATCTCATTTTTATTGAAATTAAAGAGAAAAGTAATTAATTAAATTGGAAAATTAGAACAATTGGAAAATTCGATCTAACAAAACCTAGATTTTGGTTTTGAGAGAGGTGATAATTTTTACTGAGTTTATATTCAGCACAGAACCAAAAAAGCAGTTGAACTTATTTGCACACAAAGAGAAATACAACTGATGTGGCTGCACCTGTATCTTATACTAGGTGAGCAGAGAGCAACTGAACAGATTGTGCATGAGCTGCATGTTTGTAAGATACTGTCATCTTGTTTAATTCTTCAATGACATCTTGTATAGATATTTAATAAACCACCACATCAATTGTGAGCTAGTTAACATCTCATTGAGAATTTTGTGAAAAAGTTCAAGGTCAAAAATAATTATTCTGCAAATATTCATTTTTTCTACAAGGTGGCTTTTCTTCTGACATAGCTTTTTAAAAGCTCCTTGTAAAACATCCATGCAATGCTCAGGAGGCATTCAAAATGCCAACTGGCCAAAAGTGTCACTTTCTAACATCAGTTTTACGTTAGACTTGAAAACTGGTTTAAGGGCATTTTTGTTTGTTTGGGCCTTGGATTTTTGTTTCACAGAGAAGCAACCGTACCAGTTCCTACTATAAACTAACAGAGAAGACCTTGAGAATCCAAACAGCATTCCCACTCTGGACTAATGGGAAAAATGCCAGCTAGAATAAAAAGTTATGAACATTCTGTCCATGTGTGCAAGAAATGAAAATATAATAGTTAATAATTATTAGCAATATGCATATAATTTTAAAACCCCCACATTTTGTTGAAATTTAAGGAGACGATCATTCTCAGTAAAGTCACTAATTCTTACAAGGACTAAAATTTTTATATCATACTTCAACACTTTGATGTATTAAATTTCAGTTTTCCAGTCCAAAACAAGTTTTAGCTTTGAAAACCGTCCATTAGATTAGGACAAATATCTTTGTACAACTTTATGGACTTCTTCTTTTTTTTTTTATTCCCCATTCTTGTGTCCCATGCAAGGAAGTTAATGACCGCAGGAGACATGAAGAACTGGAGAATCTCCTTCAAGGTCTCCTGTTAGCATCCTACATTTTAAAGCTCTGTTAGTAGAACTTCATGGTTTGCTAACGGCTAATAATTATATGAAAAATTAGTGTAGCTATCCTGTAAAGTGACTTGGAAGGTTTTTACCTCTAGTGAACAGAGTCTTCTCAAGATGGAGTTTTATTATCGCTTTGCACATACATATATGGAAAAAATCTAGAGCAGAATCTACTGAAGCTATTTAGCTTATAATTGTAAAATATTTGTATGATGCACAGTATCTGTTTTTCTGGCTACAGAACAATCCTTCCTCATACTTGTCATTACATCTTGTAGATTATGCATGAGAAAAGGTGTACAATTAAGTTGTTATGCCCTCTTCCCTGATGTTATTAATTCAAGTTAGTTGAGAAGCAAATGGCGCATCCCTTTTTTTCTCTGTCCACATTACAAATGGTCTGTATAGCACCTGTGTGCAAGTTTGGCATATGTATCTATCTGCTGATACACACCCACATAACATGTGCCTTGCACTACATAAATTACTAATAAATAGTAGGTCAGGTTGACCAATAAATTCCAGCTGCTTTGTACTGCCCTGTTCAATATAAACCAGCTGTATGCTGGTTTCATCTGGATGATTCAGATGGATTTACAGTTATTTTGGCTTGGCCACACCACACAAATCAATCCATGTATATTGATGAGACTTGGTCAATACCTCCTCTGAAATCACACGAAATGCATAAGAAAATCTAACCTTTCAACAATTATTTTAAACATACACTTTAACAATCAGAATCTGAAGAGATAAGGTCATATTAGTAAAGATAGCCAGTAAAGGTTAACCATTTAAATCATACATCTGTAAGAAGTTAAAGTACACTACAGCAATTAAACTCATGAATATAGGTCAGCACTCCAATCCCATGTCTGGTTTAATCTGATCTACAGAAAGGACAACTTTAAACATTTTTTTTTTCCAGTGCAAGTTCAATGGGAAATCAAAATATCTGAAAAAAGGATGAAAT
Source organism: Ifrita kowaldi (assembly GCA_013398055.1). NCBI lineage: Eukaryota > Metazoa > Chordata > Aves > Passeriformes > Cinclosomatidae > Ifrita > Ifrita kowaldi. The sequence goes on along the minus strand of VZRS01011766.1, from coordinate 32,989 downwards.
CCATTTTGCTAACAAAACAAACTTCATCAGAAACAATCAAGAAATGATCTGTAGCTTAAAAACTTATTTCTGCCTATTCCTGGAAAGATTCTTTGTAAGATCAGAGGCCTTTTAAAAAGCAGAAATGTCCAACATCTGTTTCTGTGTTTCATGAAGGCAAGACAAAGATAAATTAATACCATATGTGGAGCAATATGATTCAAAAATCCAGATTTGCTGGAATTTCCAAAAATAGGTTTCCAGGTTTGTATAATAAATAAAATCAAAGATAAAGGATTTTTTTAGTACTTATCCTGAAAAATTAAGAAATTCCTCAATCAAAAAATAGAAAAGTATGGTTTATATATAATACAAAATTTCTTTAACATTTAAGGAAGAGAACTGTGGCATAAAATAAGAGAGTCTTAAAAGAATCATGCAATGAAAGTATTTAGACTGAATTATGTCTTAGAAGAATCAAGACAAAATAGCATCAGAATATTGCCATTTGCCTTTGGCATTTGTATTTTTGTTTATTTTAGAGAGACCATAGTCTTTCAAAAACCTCTACTGTCAGGAAAGACTATGTCCTAGGAAGGTTATGTTCTAGGCTGTGGCTTGCAAATTTTTCTTTACTTTTACAGAGGAGTCTTCAGTTGTCTATTCCCATGAAGAAAGAGACAATTCACATATCATGGGCTCCTGTCACTTTTCATGAGCAATCAGGTTACAGTGTGTAAATAAAGCAAGATAAAGATGTAAGAGTCTCTCAAGTTCCATGCTGCAGTAGATACTGGATATTTGAGATTGCTGACGGGCTGTTTTGTAGATCACTACCTTTGTAGCTCCACATTATGTCCTGATGTAGTGCTGCTTTCCAGACATTTTGCTTCAAAGATACCTCAGCCATTTATTTTTTCTTAGCTTTGGGTTCTTCCTGGAATTGTGTAGTCATTTATTGCCCCAGTATTCTCCCAGGTGGAAGTTAGAATTTACTCCAAGGTATTTGTGGAGTAGGTTCTACAGTTCATACTGAAATGGTAGCCTCTTTTCATGGTAAAGGTAGTTCAGGCTTACTCTGTGGCTGAAAGGACAGCACCAACATCAACCATCAGTGTTAACTCTATGTAATCCTAAATGTAATCTCTAGTTGCTGTAAGACAGAAGGGGTGAAGAGATGGTTTCCTCTATTTCTTTTAACCATGGAGATTAAACAATCCAACTGAAAATGTCTATAGAATAAAGCAGGAACTAAAATATTGCCAAATTAAGGGAAAACCCGAAGATAAACTTAATTGATTTTGAAATTTGATGACATGCTAGGTAGAGAGAAAGAATTTTTGGGTCTCAAAAAATAGCATGCTTAATAGATAAGCATCCTCCTACGAAAACGGTGTTCAAAAGCCAAACTTCACATAGAAAAGCAAAACAAAACCAAAACAAGCAACTCCCCCAAAGAAACAAACCAAACAAACAAACAAACATCCCACAACTGCCCCCCTAAAAGAGAATAAAAAAATAACCACCAACCACCATCCTCTGACGTTGCTAACAGTCCCATGGGGTCACTGCCACTGTGTTTCAGCCTGACAAGTAAAGGTAAGTGGTTTTCACACCATATGGGTTTTCAAGCAGAGTTGCTTACAGGCCAGGAAAGAATGGAGATCACTGCTCTAGACTATACCTTGAGACTTCTGTAGAGCTTAGACTAAGCCTTTTCACCAGAAATAGGGCTAATAAGTCTTGCTCAAAAAGACTAGTAATTTTCTAACCCTTTCCCTTCCCTTCCCTTTTAAATACAAGACCATGAAACACAACTAAAAAATTCCTTAGAGGCAAGTGGATGTTAATCATTTGTGCAGTGTAAAACATGGAGGAGAGGTGAGCTGTGAAGTTTTTCCTTCCTATTGCTAAACATGTGTTTCATGCATTTCTGTGTTTGTCCTGAAGAGTCCGCACATTAACTATTAAGCGACCCTGAGATTGGCTCAGTTGGTTAGAGCACGGTGCTAATAACACCAAGATCATGGGTTTGGTCCCCATATGGGTCGCTCACTTAAGAGCTGGACTCAATGGTCTTAGTGGGTCCCTTCCAACTCAGAATATTCTGTGATTCTAGCAACTTTATATAATAATTTTGGACAAGAAGAGGTTAGGAGAGGGTGAGTAATTAGTGGAAGAGAAGACTCTCATGCCTTTCTCATTCATTTCAAAGTGGATTCTCAACAATAAGTATCTTCAGAGGTGTCGGTCTGGACTTACTTACATGGATGTATCTGAGAGTGTTACACGATCCTCCTTTTTGAGAACTTGATTAAATGAACTCTTCTCAAAAGGTTTAAAGAAAGACTTGGGAACAATGTGAACACAGTATTAACAGAATTCACCTGCCATAATACTTTATGTTGCACTGAAAAGTTACTTTGAAATTGTTTGTTAAGCAGGCATCAAAATTATACATTGAGTTTTCATTCATAGGTGCTAGATGATTTTAATTTCAAATAATGCAAATGTAATTGCAAACAAACTCTAGATTCAGAGCTTGAAGATCAGACTGGGCCTTCAAAGAAAATTCATATGGTTTGGTTTACTGTTAATATATAGGTTTTCAATGAATTTTGAAACTCTCATTTTGAGATGGAAGTGCCCTTACTATGACCCTCTTCATCAGAAAAATGTTCATCTGCAGTGAAACATATGGTTTTCTGACTTTTGGAAACAAAATGAAAATTAAACTTTCTCTAGTCATATTTTATTTTAATTTTTCAACTTCAGAGATGTGGAAATCTCACAGGAAGTCCCCTTCGGAATTTATAATACTACCTATATTTGGGGTTTTTTGTGTAGCTGCAAAATATTTAAAAATATTCCCTATATAAATCAGGAAAAATAAGTGGGGAAAGTCAGGTTTTATATCCAAAGTATAACATCAATGTCTACTTATCAGTAGATCATATTAGGAATTTTTATCAGCATGTGGTGGACTTCAGAAAAGAAAATCTTAAGAAACAGCAAGAGAAGATGATATCATCCAAAGTCAATATTTTGGAAGGCTGTATTATTTTTGTTTAGTTTATATTTCATATTTAAATTATAGTACACTTACAATTTTTTCTCACTGAGAAATTACCCTCAGTATCATATGATTTTAAAACATTAAATTCTCATCAGCAGTTTGAGGAAGAAGTGACATTTAAATCATTTAAGTCAGAAGAGCAAAATATTTAAATCATCAATCACGTAAATGTATACTTTAAGCGTGCTGTTGATAATCTCCTACTGTCACAATGGACATCAGCATTAAAAATTTGCCCCTCTACCACAGACCCTTGCAAAAGTAGAACACAAGGCAGTGTGACTGCAGTGAGTAGTTGAATGCCACTGTGATTCCTTTGCCTACGTTTCTAGCTTTTCCACATCTGGAGGCTCCAGACTGCATCAACTGGCATGATCTCTGAGACAAAAACAACTGCTTTTCCAATACAGAGAAGATTATAAGGGGTAGAGTGAGTGACCCTTTTTGCATCACACAAGGGAAGTGCTAGAAAAGGTGTACCATTTTATATGACAAATTAGTCCTTCTTTATTGGTTTGTGCCCCACTGTACTCTTGCAACTTTGATTTAGCCATGAAGTCTTTACAAAAATAAAGGCAGGAAAGGAAACCAAAATACTGAATAATCTCTTCTATTTTTTAGCACTAAATAAAGAGTAGAAAAAAATAGTGGCAAAACTATCAATTCTAAGGTAATCACAAAATGCTGTGATGAAAAGCCCAAGTGCTCAGTAACAAAGGAACACGTGAGAATAGAATCGCGTACATGGTGTATATATACTTAGGAGTCTGGTATCAATCACGAGATTGATTTCAGTAACTACACTTTTCACTGAGGACATGGACCCTACCCTTCAGCTGGGCAAAAGCAGCAGCACTGGAACCCCTGCTGCTGTTGCATACATGGGCATCACAACATATGCTGGTTGCTCACCTTTATCCACAATTAAATAGCTGTAAAGCACCTAATCTCACTCTATAGGGAGCAGCCATTAATGCCTAGCCTTCATTATCCAGGAGAACCAGCTCCTTTCCTGGCAGTTTATATGTGACAACTTAGTCATCTGAGTTCCATTCATTCTCACAGCACACATTCAAGTTACAGTACTTGAAGCTAAGTTGACTCCTAGGAATGATCCATAGATGGTTTGAATTCCTGCCAAAGATAATATATCTACTGAGAAAGGGAGGGAAAGAAAAAAACCAACACAGAAAAGCAATAAAAGAATGAGCTTTATGGGAAGAGCAGCCTCTTTTCCCATAAATGATGAATCAATCCATTATATTTGTGATAATCAATACCATGGATCCTCTTCATGTCAAGGTAAAAAAACCCCCAACTTGGTAAAGAGACAAATCATTATTAATTCATTCATTGCAATAACATTAATCACAACAAGCTAATGTGATATTAATGTGGCTGAAATATGTACTTCCATAGATAGGAATTTCACTGTAATATAGGAATTAACTACTGTACCATGGTTTTAAAGAGTTATGTAAATTGATAAATAACACCGAAAAGCTTTTTAAATAGGGTTAGGCATGAATCTATTGACATGCTACGTTCTGGTGGAGACGGGAGGGTGCCCACATCCTGCTCCTGTGCCCGCACTTGCAGGTACGCTAACTCTCTGCTTTGCATTTTCCATGAGTTATTGCCTACAGCAACAGCCAGTCAGCTTTTCAACATTGTGGTCCTGTTCCAGGAAATATTGATGTGGGAGATTAGTATTTCTGGGAATGGAATCAAAACTGTGATGATGCTCACTGGTGCCTAGGAGGAGTCTGGGAGTCGTGTGGAAATGGTGGTCTGAACACCCTTGCACACACCAAGAGAGGGGACAGCTTCCTTGATGTGCCTCCCATAAGAGTCTTCAGCACTGACTTCTGCCATATGGTTATGTTATGGGTAATAATTCAAAACAGACACATCCTATGTAACCAGTTGTTGAGTGTGGTATGGTGTGGTGTGGTGTGGTGTGGTAGGGTATGGAAGACTTAGACAATAGAGAAGCACCTTCTCCTTACAGTCTTTCTCATTCAGCACAGCATTGAGTTTAACGAGGTACTGCAGCCCTCTGCTGAGGTTGTCAGCAGCGCTCAAAATCAGATGTTAATGGAGAACAGGCCAGTGAAGGAAGTAGAAAACTGAAATATCAGAATGAATAAGAGAAACAATGAAACAAAAATAGTAAACCACCTTTCTACTTAAAGCACTGTATAGATCCACTGTATCCCTAATCTCACCTAACATTTATATTCCATGGAAAGTTGCAAAACTCCAAGATGATGATGAAAATCCCACTTTGGACAGTAAATTGGACTAAACTTCCAGTAGTTCCTTTCAATCAATATTTCCATGGGTGTATGATACAAATTACCTGTAGAAAATATACTATTTTTTTAGTACAATCTACCCACACATTTTTTTCTCTGAAGTGTTACCTGCATGTTACCAGATGTACAAAATGTATTTGGACTATAATTAGTATTTTTCCCAAGAAAAAAATACTGCTATTATGCTAAAAATCCTCTTATGTTCCATTAAAAAAAATCATTTCAATCTGTAGCTTTATAAATTTAATCTTCTAGAGATATTCATTATCAAAGCATTTCAGTGTTAGAAATTAAGTTAGTTTTGTAACTATACTTGGAAGGTCAAAACACCTAAATTTTAGTAAAGATTCCATATTTATGCTTTCTCTGAATGGACAAGTTTCAGTGCAGTAATGAGCTTGTAGCAGCACAAACTGTATCTCTGGGTCTGCTGTTCTGCAATCTTGGTTCATATTTGTAGACACCTTAGGTACACAGAGCACCCATGTTGAACCAGTTTTTCTACAGTATATTAGTCTCAAAATTTGTTGCCCACACCAAAATCAACTGTAGACTAATCTGAAAGATTTTCACAGCAAACTAATAAAACTATATTTAGTACTAACTATCATATTTTGCATCTGACAGGTTGTTGCACCATTCAATGCAGCAGCAACACAGTTTGATATCCTGTGGTAACTGGAAGCGAAAATTATTGTATCTTTAAAAATATTTTGGAAATTCTCTCTGCCATCCTGTAGTTTAGGATCATTTTTCAGACTTCTGGAGTTTTTTTATTCTTTAAAATCTAATTATGTGCATAAATTTTTATCTCATATGGGAAGGCAAGGGGGAAAACAGCAGTTGCACAAAGTTAAATATCATGAATGTAGTTTGGAGTCATCAACAATGTTGGTACCCAATACTACAGCCTATTACCACAAGAGATTCTTCCTAATTTACTTTTAATTAGCAAAACTATATACTTTCAATTAGCAAAACTATTAATGACTTCTGTACCTTAGCTGCTTATCGTAAAACTGGTCAGTTAAAACTTCCTGACGTCCATCTTTTGTCTGTCTTGTCTGATAACTCTCTGGGAAAGCACTTTTTACAAGTGCACAATACAATAAGATCATGGCTGACATCTTTACTGAGATCCTATCAAACGGTCATAAGCAATTACTCAAAAGGAGCCTTTTCAATGAATGAGATTTGGGATAAGCTGGGAAGGTTAATATTTCTGTCAAGAGCATAGATATCTATTCATTGCACAATCTGGATCACCACAGAAATACCTCAATATTCTGTATTACAGAAAAAAGAAGAAACTTTTGAAAGTATTTTTGTTAAAAATCTCTGGTATAGGATTTTCTCCAAGCCTCTGAGTGGTTTTGTAGCGGCAGAGAAAATTATACACCTGAAGGTAAAGTAGTACAGTGGATATCAGATAAAATTTGGCTAGTCTTAAATATCATTTTAGCTTGAAGAAATGTCACTTTCATATGCCTGTGATATTAATTGAAAGTTGTTTTGACTTTATTACAAACCAGGAGAAAGAAGTCACACTAATTCTAACAATGTTCCATATTTTATCAGGGGTTGTTTAAATTGACAGAGGTAGCTTGAAATAAATCATTAATATTATAATGTTGATTTTATTTCTGTTACCTGAACTTTTCTGTTCTTCTTTTAAAATCATGACAGGCACACGAAGATAATTATAACAATGGATCACTTATTATTCTTTCACCTCGACTGTTTTAGTTTCAAGTATTTTAACAATAGACATGATTTTCAGTATGTTTCTGATACAGTGATGGAATTGGAAAAAAAGAAACAGAGGATAAAGTGAAGGTCAGTAACTGTTATTCTCATAACAAATCACAGGCATCTTATATTTTAACCATTTCTCAAATTTTCCTAGGAAATACATTGGATTTTTTTTTTTTTTGAGAAAAAAGTCCAAAATATAACATTCTTGAAAGCACTCAGCAAGGCTCCAAATCTCTTGATGATACCCAGAAACATGGTGTTTCTTGGTTTGTTTTCTTTTTAGAAATGGAAAAATAATTATAAAACATATTGTGCTAATAAATCAAAAAAGGCGCTTGAAATAATCTCATAAAATGTTTCGGCTTAAATAATGCCCTTCATCAGTATTCTTTGTTTAACATTTTATGTTTATTGATAAATGAAGATGCATTTAAATAATTCAAACAAAACATTAGCTGCAAGCAAGGAATTAATAATTGATAGGACTGGAAGGGCTTTTTTTCACTTGGGAAATAGATAATATTAGCTTAATGTGGGGTTGTAGGAACAGAGGAAATGTAATGGATCTGCCTGCTTTAAACTGATGATTGTTATTGTGGTCTGAAAGTTGCTACAAAGGCAAAAGCAGGACAGCCATGTAACTGCAATAGATTTCACTCATAGGAGCTGACAAGGCAAATTGTGGTTTGATATGCCAGATTTATACAGGGGAGGGGATCTAATAAACTTAACGTACGCTAAAGGAAAAAAAAATGCATGCTGTTAAACTTCTGCCTGAGAATTTTCAAAGGACAAAACCAAAACAGTTTTTGAGTCTAAAAATGTTTGGGGTTTTTTTACCTCAGTTTCATCTCTTATGATTACCTTCATCCAGAGTTTTATTTAAGTCAGGGATCCACTAATAAGGATACTGTAACACAGAAGCAAATGCATTCTTGAGGATTCTCAGAGGAAGACCATTTATTCTAGAAACACTCATCATAAGGTTTTACTTATGTTTGCCTGCAAAGATGCCAAACTCTTCCAGCTGCACCTTTGAACATGGAGATGTAGAGAAACAGCTTTGTCAGGCCCTCCCTTAGGAAGGAAATTTCTGTTGGTGGTCCTTAGGTTGTGTCTGGGGATAGCAAAACCCATAGAGTTACTTTCAAATCAGTTGTGCAACTCCCATTTCCATTTGCTCTTGGAGATATAAGATTTATGGTGATTTGAAAGTTTACCAAATGATATTTTCATTTCTACATGGAATTTGTGAATCTACAATCCAGATGTTCATTTTACACTCTAGCAGCCAGATTTTGTATTTACACATGTAACCAACATTTGATTTCATTAGTTTGATAGGCAGGACAAAGTTTAAAATAAATTAAAAAATGAACTGTAACATAAATTTATAATAATTTCATAGATTTTAAAGGTCCAAAATCATAAGACTTTTTAGGTATTTTACTACTCAATTAGAAAATAATGTTCTTCTAATCAAAATCTCTTTGACAATCATAAACAAGAATATAAAAAGTATAATCTGATCTTAAAACCAATATAATTTTTCAGGTTTTAAAAGTAAGGTTGAAGGATCACAGCCTTATTGTACTTGATCATGAGTACTAGAAACCATGCCATTATGATACCAGGGTTTTAGCTAAAGGTAGTGTTAGAACAGCCAAACACTTCTAATAAAAGTATCAAATAGAACATTCTTCATTACTTAAACCGTTGTATCTTGTGTCATCACTTAGGAAAGATGAATGTGCCATATTACTGAAAATGAACAGTTGTGTTTTCTACCTATTTTCTGCAGGGGTAAATGGTCATAAAGGGATCAAGGCAGTGAAGAATCAAGTTCTGTATCTCTAGTTATGTGTGCCAAGTTCATACCTGAGCATCTCCCAGAATAGGTTTTCTGAAGCAGACAGATTGTAAGCCTGCACAAAATTGGTTTCAGAAATGCAAATGGAAGAAAGCAGCTTTGTTTTCCAGCCATTGCAACACTCGACATGACATTTAGATAGACTTGCTTGCATTGACAGTAGGCACATATGTCTACTATTTTGTTTTAAAATATATGTATTGCTTTTAATAACAACATTACAGCTGTTCACAAAATGACGCCTCTAGACAGAAGCACTACAATGAAAAAAGAGTATCAACAGAAGGACTGTATCTGCATGCAACTCTGCAGTTGCCAAGAAATGAAGATATAACATATGGTCATTTTGTAAAGGTGAGCTGAACAAAAAACAAGCAGCAACCTAGCCAATTTTTGTCATTTGAATTCTCCTGTTCAAAACCCAATTTACTTTCATATGACTCTTGCTAATTTGAGTGATATATTTATTAAAATATGATGCAAACGGCCCTGCAACTGGGAAAACAATTTAAAAATAAATTTGTGGAATGGTACGTTGCCAATTTTTCACTAGAGCTATCCTTTAAAAATTAATGTATAATTTTGCAGCAGAAGAATCGAATGCTATTAACAGCTTGCTAGTGTGAAGAGAGGAAGTTGTAACTTATATTAAATATCCCACTGTTGATATGCCTATGAATGTCTTCCCTTGATTTATCTGTTTATTGAACTGCCTTGGAAGGGCCGCTTCTCATAGGAATGCATGGGGGAATGTTAACATAACCCAAGACTCTTTGATAATCTTTCTGGACATCACCCAAAAAATGACAAGATTTAGGAAAAAACTGATAAGCTTGGAAATGTTTCATTTCCCACTGTAGCAATTTATAGACTGTAGGGAAAGTGTGGGCTCCAGACAAGCTGCTGTTTTAGGCAACATTACTGTTTTTGTACCCAAATAGCCAACAAAAATTCATAGTTGCGTGGGTTTTTCGTCAAGAGAAAAAAAAAATTCAGTTCCTTGATCTAATTCTGCTTCCTGATAATGAACATATATATCTTTGTCTCCCTGAGAGCCTTAGGAAAATAACAGGAAGGAAGCTTTTTCTCACTTCCAGCACTATATCCCAAGCTGCTCTTTCCTTTCTTTTTTTTGCTATTTCAAATCTCTTTGCAGATGCCCCGTAAAGACCCATTCATGCATGGTATTTTCTCAACATTTCCTCTCTTATTGTCTAGTTCCCTATGTTCTACTTGTCCACAAAGGCACAACCTTTACAAACAGTAGCCTAAATTTATATATATAAATTACATATATATATTCTATATATAAAAAAATTTATATATTTATTTTATAAATTTATATTTTTGGGATTATGAAATATGCCTGTGCTTAGAATAGAAGGCATCACTTTTCCAATTGTCTTAAGACTTTTGTTATTTAAACTATGTTACACAGAGAAGTTACAGTTGCTTGCTTTGTTTCCAATGCATTTCAGCTCAGTCCTTACCAAGTCAATTTATAGCAAAGGGCAACAATATATTGCAAAACCGTTTAATCCCAGTTAAGAGTTACGGTGTTTGTTAGCAAGACCCAGTTTTTATGTGGCCAGCAGAGTTGGCTTAAACAACTCCTCCTGTCTTTATTGCACATGAATTCTCAAATCTCAGTTCCTGTAATACAGGTTTAAATGACAAAAACAATAAAGGAATTAAAAAAAAAAGTTTAGAACTAGGCGAGCTGTGCATCCCATTTCCCTAGCAAAACTGCTGCAGCCAGTACTATTTGCACAAAAAACTTGAGCCCAAATGTTAACTTAACACATTAAACTGGAAAGAAATCTATCAGGCAGGAAAAATAATTGTCCCTGCAGCTCTGTCGCACTCCTGATGAAAGATGAAAACCTATGAGAAACAAATGCCTTTCTGCGTTTCAGAGCAACTACCTAATTTCCAGGAACAAGTCAATGGCTGTGGCAGGGTTTCTGTCCCAACTACTGTCACTGTTTCAGACTCCAGAGTCAATGCCCATGTAAAACTCCAGATCATCACACTGGCTGATGGTCAGAGTGAGAATAAGATTTGTTATTACTGCTAACACTCGCATCTGGGTCAATAGGACAAAGAAGTGGGAGGGCTGAGAAAAATCAGGACTCACTAATTAGCACAGTTCTCAGTTATCCCCATCTAAGGAGCATCTTTTGGTTTAGGATAGATGTTCTGGGGAATATCAAACAAAATATCCAGCAATGCAATTTTTTGGTTTATCAGGTTGGCCACCACATTTTCAGTCAGTTCTGGAGGGAAATCAAATACCACAGTAGTTCCCCTACAGACACTGCAGAGAGTACAATGAGATCCTCTGTCACTATTAAGATCTTCCTAGAAGAGATTTTCAATTTAACTCACTGCTTTTCGTCACTGTAGGTTGAAGGAAATATCATTTGAGCTGCTAAATTTCAAATATTAAACCGAACCCATGGTACTTTCTGTCCATTTTCTGAGAAGAATATGATGCCCAGAGTCTACTGCACAGCCATTGCAGGCATAGCTCTCTTTAACCCACGGCTACACCAGTTTCCAACCTACCCACTCAAGTACAGTCACTGAAGTCAATGTACATCTGGTAATTAGGAGGAATGATGAGCCAGCCCTTTCTCTTCACGATAACAGGAAAAATAACTCATGTAATACAACACTGTACATCGATCCTTTTTAGATCTAGGGAAAAAGATTTTGCAGAGGCATCAGATCATCAGGAAAAGAGGCGAGTGAGTATCTCTGTACAGCCTTGATGAAACAGTCCCTTGTGCATTAGATACTGCTCTAATCCCTTCAGTGCTCAAAAATATAGACAAATAAAAGTGACTACAGCAAAAGCTGAAGAAATGAAAGTAATATTTAGAGCTGTGATCTCAATTTAAGAAAAGCTGAATGAAAAAATATATTACCTCGAGTGAGGATGAAATGGTAACATGATAATTATCTTTCTGTTTCTAAAGATTGCTTGGGTCAAAAGAAAATATTTGTGGGGTTAAAAGGCTATACCAGAAAAACATGACAAATTTTAGTAAGGGTAAATTTTTGCTGAGTATCAGAAAAGACTTGCTTAGCTTTCCATAGGCTATGAAATACAGTTTCTCATGGGAAATGGAGAAAGCCTGGGACTTTTCGGAACAAAACTGAATAAAGTGCAGAAAGTTTTACTGCAGTGCTGCAGATGTGACCGTCAGTCAGTTCTAGTTTTGTGCATGTGTGTTACAAAAGATTCATTGGGGCATCCAGGTTCTACATTAGCTATTTTATAGGTAGCTTCGCATAGTAGTATTCTTATTCTTATTTCCCTTTTTTTATTAAAAAAACCCAAACCTTCTCCTAGCAGATAATAGTTTTAAATACAACTTTTTCTATTAGAATATTTCTGTTTTGGAACAATGAAAGAACATAAAAAGTATTTGTTGTTAATTATAAAAAATTCAAAGGTATTTATCATAAGAATATTCATTCCTTGGATTGTAATATTTCTATGTAATTTTAATTCAGTACACAAGAAAGATCTCAACAGAAAATTTCATTTTGAAAATTCAAACCTGATGTTTTTCCCCAGAATTTAGATTTAAAGTTACTTTAGTTCTTTTGTTTACATTTTGTCTAATTTAGTCCCTACCCCTAAACTTGTTAAACTTTCCAAGAAACAAAATAAACATTTCCTCTTCATCTTACTGGAAGCGTACTTAATTATTCTACTTCATAAGGTGATGTTTATGTTATATTATGTTATTTATTCTGCTTCAGTGTATTCAGAGGCTTTCCAAGACACTCATTGTAGCTTCCTGATTTTGAAAGAATGTTCTGTTTCTCTGGTCTGCCTCCTTTCCAGCACTGAATAATGATAAACAGATCTTGCAAAAATCTTTTCACTGATGTTTAAACTGAGGAACAAAATTCAGAGAGAGATAAGGTATCACTTTTCACCAAACATGTTACTCTAGCTGTATATCCTACATCTTGACTTGCTGCAATGTTTATAACAACACATTTTATGTATAATGCCATGAAGTGATGACAATCTGCTCTACTGTCATGGTGTGATGTTGAATTAATAGGAAACAAGGTGAGGGCAGAGCAGGCAATCATTGTATGTGTTAACTTCATGATTAACCATTGGGTTCTTAATAAAGTCTTACTGTACAGAACAGACTGCCAAATATTTTTGTCACTTCTACAATATTTTGTCAAAATATATGACCTTGAAAGTCACCTTTGAAGTTATCTTAATATTTCGTGCAACTGAGACTAATGCAGCTTTTATGAACTTCAGTGAGAACACACCTGATGTGTAAAATAATCCCTAATAGTGATTGAAATTCCTAAAAATAGATCATATGCAGTGTTGCAAGAGAATGCACTGCATTTCTCTCAATTTAACTAAACTTAGTTCATGTTATTCATTAATTATGCTGGAATGTTTCCCCTTAAACAGAAAATAGAATAATTGGGAAATAGCTTTCCGTCACAGTTTGTGAAATCTGTTTGGCAGGCTACAGAGATCAAAAGCTCTTGCTCAGTTTCAATATCGTCAGCTGCCTACTGCAGAATCATTAGTTGCTTGTTATGCTGCACTAGCTCAAGAAGAACGTCACACATGCCCTCATTGCAGAGAAGACTTGTCATGACATAAACTAATCTGTCCTTCTTTTCTCTCAATGCAGCTACCTAGACCTTTTGCATCCATGGTGTATAAGATCATCAGCCATTCTTGCCTACAGACCAGACTTAATCTAAAAAACTCAGGCTGATTTTCAGTACTTATTGATATGAATTTTTTTCTCTGTGATTAGGGAACTAAAGTCAAAACACAATATCACGCTATACCAGGTGAGATAAGACAGCATAGCAAATAAAAAAATTCCTGCCCCATGAAGCTTATGCACCAGGTATGAACAAGAGACAGAGAGTATAGACATATAATAATACTGGTTGCTTAACAGTTAATCATCTCAACAAAAGATTTTATTAAATTTTTATTAGACACAATGTGAAATAGAGTTGAAAGAACAGATTGATTGTAGACAGAAGAATAGTTTCACAGATATTGTTTTCAAGCATGGAGATTAGCCAGAAGGAATGAAAAAACGAGCTGACTTTAAATTTAACTAAACAAGAAATGAAGCTCTGAAAAGGAGGTTAGCTAGACGTTATTAATATATTGACAGTAATCCAAGGTGATAAAGCGGGATTAGGCTATGAAGAATCTGAAGAATCTCAATGGGCCATGCTTAATGGGATAAAGTTTTGTTCAGGGCTCTTTTACTAAGAAAATTTTGCCTGCCCATTCCTCCTGAATTTGGTTAGAAGACTGTTGAGGGAGTAACGAGTGAAAGCATTCACCCTCAAAAAGGTGCAAGAAATACCTAACCAAGCTGTTCAATGTATAATTTCAATGCATGTTTGACAGACTGTCCTAGATCAGTTATTGATGGTAACACAGTTTAGTGATACTACAAGCCTTCAGTTTTGCATGTTTGGCAGATGTCTGTGCCGTAGTATCTGCCTTTGCTTCATATGCCTGAGTTTAGTCTTTGTTAATCAGCATTAGGAATACAATATCTAGAAAGTATATATTTATATATTATGTAAGTATATAACATATTTAAGATATATTTATTCTCAAGCCTTTCAGGTTAATTTTTGTTAGCCACAGAAACATAGTATTTCACTAATACAGAAGTTAAATTTTGTCACAGTCCCATTGCTACGGACCAAAGTTACCCACTTATTGTACCCCCAGAATTGAATCAAACCAAATCTATGCCATTCTGAAAGAAAAGCTGCCAGTCATATCCAAAAGCCTACATTTTTAAAGATTGCAAAACATCTGGTAGAAGTCAGATTTTCCTTGAGAAGGTTTTTACACTTATTTTTATAAAGCCTTTATACATATATACACATACAGATATAAGTGAGACTCATGCTCATATTCTCCAGGAATTTACACAGAGAAAAAATTTATATTCAAGTTTTTATCTTTAGCAGAGGTTATGTAGCATATATTGTGATTAACGGTCCACAGCTACAAAAGGAAGTCAAGACTACCTTTTAACCACTATGCAAAAGCCTTATTTCTGCAGTTTCAGCAGAGACTAAAATGTAAACCTTAATAACAGAAACGTTTTACTTTTGGACATCATTTATTCACAAAGTGCCCCTGGATTTTCTACAGCATGCTTATAATGCCTACACAAACTGATGGAATCAAGGTCTTGAAATGCCAGCCTGTCAAGTCTGCCACTCAGCCACTCTCTGTCTGAAGATGGTATCATAGATTCACTAGAATTTATCTATTGCAAGTATTTATAGTATTACAATGGTTTATTTACACTTGAAATAAGTGAAACCTGTGAAACCGCCACAGGTTTGTCTCACCTATTGCTTCTATTGGCTGACAGACTGCTGATTTCAGGTGTGAGCAAGCAGGTAACCAACAATTGAGGAGCAGCTGGGACACTTTATAGAAACTGTGAGAGAGGGGGAGTCTGAAGGTTATTTGTGCTGCAGCATGTTCTCTCTGTTTTACTGATAACAGTTTGATGTCAGGTTTCATTGTTTCTGTGCAGGGAGGCCAGTTTTCAGCTATCTGGCAAAGATAAATTATGCAAAATTCTGCAAAGAATGTAATTTTTACTGCTTGAGAAATTGTTTGAGGTGTTGTGACATATAAGCTGAGCATTAGTAAGGCTGAGGGATCCTGGAACAAGGCAGTCATATTGTTATAAAAGAAAAAGAGGCTTGACAAAAGATATTTGAAACTTTATATGTTGGATGATAGCTTGTTCAAATATTTTTGTTACAAGTGCAACTGAGGTAGGAAGCATTGTAATATCTTTTTTGAGGAAGTAGATGGTCAAAATCTCTATTTAGAATCTCAATATTTTCAAAGGTTGGTCAGGACTTGTAAGGTCAGGCTCTGGCTGAAGCTTCCATGAAAAATAATCAATCTTATCTACCTCCTTCTTTGTGACTTTCTTACCCTCCATTTTCTCTTTATTCCAGAATCTTATAGTGATATTGGGTCTTGGGTTCTAAAATAATAGCCTAAATAGTACATATTCCTCTAATGCAATGAAATGTGTACTTATTAGACCATGCTGGCCAAAAAAACCACATTTTATTAAATATTAGATATACCTGGTTTTATTCTGATGCTCAATTAATCTGAGGTTAATAATTCTGAAATAAGCTGGTTGGTCTCTTTTGCAAACAATAATATTTTCATCAAAATCCATTTAAATTCTCAATTAAAAAAAAAATTATTTACATACAAGTACATTTAAGTACATTAACTGCTGCTTAATTCCAAGCCTGAAAACAAAAAAACAATATTAAGAAAATCACAATCTCTGTGTTTCTCTCACTCGCAGAACATGTCTCTACCTTCTAGCTCTTTTTTTTTTTAATGCTATAAAATATATTTATGTGTAAGAGAAAGCCACAATAGTAAAAAAGTGCTGTCTGAGAAAACAAAGAACAATTAATGAAGAAAAAAAATATCTACAATGGAATGCCTGTTATTTTCCCTTAAGTGATACATTAGGTACAGGAAATCACATTACCATTTGATGTATGTGTCACTTTAAGAGTGATTCTTGGATTGTGGAGGTAGCTTGTGTGTCGTATGATGTAAGTACTTTTATTGAGTAGGTAAATGTGTAACAGCTAAAAGCCTCATAAATCAGCTAAATGTTCTCCCAATTTATAGAGAATATTTGATCTGAGAACATTACCATCTAGTGAGCCACTGAGAAAAAGAGAAGACACGAAGAGTGATGGAGATGGATATCTTGGATAATTTTTTGGATATATGGTATCTGGGGCTGGCTCTTCATTGCTTGCATCTTTTATACACATTAACACCTGTGGAAGTGTAACATACTACCAAATTAAAGTTTTCTGCTTATTTACTTTTAACACTTTTATAGCTGCTTCCCATAATAGTAGAGTCACACAGAATGAAACACAGGGTAGGTTTTCAGTCCTAAGGTCTTTATTAAACAACAGTAGCAGTGAACAAGCTGCATGTTTGAGGATTGTTTGAAACCAGTCCAAATTCATCTAGCCGTTGTTTTCACCATTTCAGTCCACCCCTATTAAAGCAAAAAAGTGAAACTTTTTCTAATTTCAAGTACAAATGACCAGTGTTCACTCTGTTTCTGCATATTAGTTCTGAGTGGAACAATGGGGGCTTTGAGAAACTGTATTTATAAATACATATATAAATATACATATAAACTAGATATAAAAGAAACAATATCACATGGATTCACTTTGATTCTCCTTTACAGGATTCTTTATATAGTACTTATCAAGTGCATTAAAAGTATTTCATATTTAGCAGCGTCTGTCAGTGGTATCATACTCTGTACACTATGATGAATGTATGTATTGACTGAAGCTGAACTTTTGAACCTGTTGCAACATCAGACAGCAAAGAAGTGTTATTTATTTGCCATATTGCAGTTATAAAATTAAATAACTATTTTCTGTGGTTACTCAAGAACAGGTGCTGAACAAGTCTCTGATTGTTAAATGGATACTTCAACATATTTTTGAAACTGTGATTTGTGAGGGCTCTGATGCTCTGAGGCATTGCTTGTTGGATTGTTCACCTATTCATATTTTATATAGCTGAATACCTTCCACTTTAAGTCTCATCAGAGGCCTTTAAAAACCTTATTTCACACAAAGTCATTTTTCATCAGGCAAGTATGGAAGCAGGGACAGTTGAAAGTTTCTTTTCCTTTCTGGGCCACACAAGTGGTGTATAAGGTATCCGTCCCTGGAAATATAAGCTACCGTATTATTTATTGTCTGTGTGAAATTGTTAAAATTTCTCCAATTCAAAGCAATTGTCTTTGCATGTGGATTCTTTTCTGGATTCTTTTCCCTGCAACTTAGGACTGACTCACTGAATTTTTGGGGAGTTAAGAGCAAAAGATTGTCTGGCACACAGCTCCCTGATTAAAAATACCACTGCATCCAGCATCTTACCTTAGAATGCCCAAAGTTACTATTACCACAAAACAAGTTTAAAAAAAAGTGGGTGGTTTGATAGATCTGTCCTTGAAAAACACAAGATGAGGAAAAAATGTTAATCCTAACAGAGTTATAAGAATAGAGGTATCTTTTCTTCCTGATCCAGCTCTTTTGGGTTCATGGACTGCAGTTCGTTTGAGCTGTTTGGTGCAAAGACCGTTCCCATCTAACTCTGCTGTGAGATAGGCTGGCTCGAGTATCAGCAGGCGCAGCAGTAACACAGAGTTACAGAATGTTTCTGTGTTTTTTTGAAGGCTCTCTCTCTAGGCTCTAGCCCAGTCTTAAGAATTAGATCCAGGCTGCTAATGCGACACCCCAAGATACGTGTCTATACGCCATCCCGCTTGAATTCCACCTGACCATTTGCTGGCTCTGAATGACACTTGAGTTCAATCTGTACTGGTATACGATCTGCTTAGTAAGGTCTATAAAACACTAACATGGTTAGTACTTTCTGTTGAAGAATGGTGCTTTTCAATTATACTAATAATTCCTCTTTGACCTTAACCTCTCTAGAAAACAGAGCTCATACAATGTGCCTTAATTCTAGCATTCCCTTCTTCAGAGTACTACCCAACCCTTTAAACTATATTTTTCCCTAAGCTTTTCCATGTTAAAATACACCTCCTTATAAACACTTTTTCAGCCCTATTTAGACAAACCAAACTGCCATTTTTTTTTTCAAGAAATCTCCTTCACATGCTGAGACACACACACAGTGAAAACAGCAAAAAAACTAAAGTGTGATTTCTAAAAGAAAGTCAAGGCTTAGATGTTCAAAGTTTGTAGAATCAGGAAATAAAAGGACAAATGTCTGCCTCTGTAAATATGATGTCAATTTCAAGACTGTGATCAATATGAAATTTCACTCAAAATCAAATAAATAGAAATGGCAGGATATTCTAATGAAAAAAAATCTTGCAGGTCATGTTGCTGTTTTTCTTTGTTCTATGTAGTCCTGATGAAAAATCTCAAACACTCATCGTAAAAAAATGCATAATGCTGAAATGCAGACTAATAACTGCAACTGTCATGGTGATGCTAGCTGTAAAAAGTGCTAGTGTGATCCTTCTAATCCAGAAATGAGCTTAATCATAGTATAGATGTTTTGTCATCAGTCTGCTGTCGAGATAAATAATCTTTCTCTACTGTATCAGCGTGACAAATGTCAGTCAAAGCAAGATGGAATCCTTTGAAGTGAAATGGTAATCTATAAAATATATATCTTTGAGAAAGGTTTGATTTGAACATCAAATGAAACCATTTGTACTGAAACACAGTAAGTTTTTTCTAAGTGATACTCTTGGGCAGTCTTATATAACTGAGGAACTTGAATTCTAGAAATAACTGTATGATTGGCCAATATAAGAGAAAATATCATGCTTAGGGAAAAATCTTAGTTATTTGTCCTTCCATTTATGTCTTAGTTGTGCTCAGGGGTCTTCATCCAACTTCCAGTGAAATCAATGAGAGCTGGAAAAGGCCATCATAGCATAAACCTTGTGCCTGCAGGTTTTTTTCCATCTTGATGTAAAAAGAACAGGCATATGGCTTTAAACATGTGAGAGGGAAAGTACTGCTTCTTCAGGAAAGGACTATGGGGATATTTTTTAAGATATAAAAGGAGTTAGGCACCTAACTGTAACTTGTGCCTTTGAAAATACTTGCCTTACAGTCTAATAAAGCAACAATACCAAATAGAAGTATAGATTCTTCTTGGCGAGCTGATCTTGAATATATGCTCTATTTTTTTCACTAATAATTCTCTATTTTTAGCATTTTTTCTTGTATTTTTAGTACTTATTAAGTATTCAGTCCTGTTAGAAGTCCAATTTTTTTAAAGCCATTCTTATCATAGCAACTAAAGATAGGAATGACACTAAATAAACAAAAAAAAGGAAAAGAATGCTTCAGGACAGTTCACTATGGCAACTTTGAGAGCAACAGAATACCTAACTTAGCATGAAAAATGCTGTGGTAGCTTTTTATTTCATCCTCAATTCACCTCAAACAGAGTACATGGACAGTTTTTCTCCTTGTATACATTGTTCTTCAGATAATAAATGGAATCATATAAGCACTAAAATAGTTTTGTGTTTTTCATATCACTATTACTAGGGTTCTACTAAAGTCATATATCTAGAAAAAGTGTAGTTATTTTCAAAGACACTAAAAAAACACTGAGCCTGTTTCAATACCAAACATATTTCCCAAGACTTCCACTTTGCAAAAAAATCCATTAATGCAAATTAGGATAACTGGTTTGTTCAAAGGTTTACAGTTTTCAAAAAGAAACAGTCGAGTTCTCTAATCTTAGCATAAAGACGTTGATTGTTAATGAATTCTGACATATTGTCTGCTTTAGCAGGTGAAACCATCAAGCAATTCTGTTCAGATTCAACAAAAATAACATTACAAGACTTCTAGATTATACATCGATTAAAAAATCTTACTTCAGTTTTGATGAAAGCAACTACGTTGGAAAAAATAGCTAGCATTTAAATTGGCATGTGTGAGAACTAACATCTAAAGATATAAATGAAACTTTAAGAAGAAACTGATTTTTTTGATAATTGCAAGTTATCTGGACTCCAAGAAAGGCTGATCAGCTCCATACAGAAAAGATTGTTTGGTGCTTACAATTCTGAGTTCTACTGTCTGCTTTAAATTTTTCTTCCTAAGGTCAAGCTTACTGGTCACAGGTCATCCATTTGCTGAGGAACCTTCAAACCATTCACATGATTTCCTCCAGCTGTATACGCTGAAAAACTGATGTGCACACGCCTGTATTTCTTGGCTGAATAAAGTGCCTCTCTATATTTTGGTGACATTTCTACATTCACCTTTCAGGAAGCAAACGATCACAAAATATGGAAGGCAAACTCTGGCTGTGATTCCTTGTAGATCACTTTTACACTGATGGATTTCTATTGCATCAACAGAAATTCTTAATGACTTTCAGCAAAATTTTTTTGTTTGATTGTGTGGTGTGGGTTTGGGGTTTTTTTGTTTAGTTTTTGGGGTATTTTGTTGTTAATTAGAGGTTGGTTAGCGGTAAAGTAACACATCTGGGAGACCTAGTTGGCTGCATATATGTACACCATTACTTAATATGTACGTATTTCTCTGTGTAAATGAACCCTGAGATTTTAGGATGAATGCTGAAAGTCAGGCAGTGTTTTCTGTTCCGCCTTGTCCACCAGCATTTAGGTGGTCCTGAAATCATTTGGGAAGGGACCTTGAAAACAAATTGTTCTGAATTTCATTTGAAAATTCTTATTGAGTATGGTCCATCACGTGTTTAGCATGCTAACAGTTCTGGTAGGAATGAGCTCCACGAGTAATGCTTTTGTTTGTTTTTACCACAGCATTTATCCTACTCAAACTCCGGGGAAAACATGGATTAGCATCCAAATTGCATTTGATTCATAACTGCAATACTGTCCTCCTTATTTTGAAACTTATCTAGTGACAGTAACTCCATTTAGTCTGAAAATATCACATATTACTCATCAGAAGATGGAAAATTACATGTAATGATATATTCTTAGCTCATCACAGAGAACTTTTTCCGCATTTAATAGGAGATCGTAAAAGTAAAAAAAGATTCTAGACTTCTGTGATTTAGTTTTTTCTAATATGCTCTCAAGAAGCTACAGAAGAGAAATCAAACACTCACATCTACTAATAATATGTTCCTTAAGGATTTTTAAATTACTTTTTAAATAAATGAGAATGCAAATTCTCTGTGGAGAATGTAAAGAACTTTCATGATTTGAACCATCTAAAATTTCAGTCACAATGTTCACAAGAGTAACACCTATAGTCACATACACAAACAACTGTATCAGTATTTGGTATATCCAATTACAGTTTTTCAGTCTGTAAATCTAGCAGTTACAGTGTTCGAGATATCTACTTGTGATTCTGTTAGATTGCAAGTAACTTTTAATCCGCTATTTCTATCATCTTTCTCCTTTACTGCTCAGCTGCTTTCAACTATAGATTTTCTTAGTTCCTCCATTTTTTTAAACTATCTGGATGTAGTAAAATAGTAGAATTACTGGTTGCTTTTACTTATTACCTCGTACTGCCTGTTGTACGTTATTATACTCTCCTTCAGCTCTGACATCTACTTTGTAGCCCACATTAATGAAGATGACAATCGACCCAAGTTCTCTTTTCTTCCTTCAGCAGTCCTGCAGGGGAAAATAGTTCTTCAGAATAGAAGGGGAAAAAATAAAACAACAGGAAAACATTCAGATTCGCTATGAAATAAGTGGATTTCAAATCACTCATACATATCATGCACAAATAAAATACTTTTCCCTTCTATTTTTCTTAATTTATGCCACAGACAGGCCAGACAACGCAGTTCTCTGACAACAGCAACCCTGGAGAATAATTTTAACATGCAATCTTCCATAAATAAAATCAAGTGGTGAAAGCCAGCCTGTGTCTGCCAACGCGGGGAACCAGGGGCGATGCCCCACCAGAGGACCCAGCACCCCAGTGCTCTGACTCATAATGCCTGAAATGCCATCCAGTTCTCAATACTTGCGAACTTCCTTTCCTAGCATGTTCTTTGATGGCATTTTTTAACAGGTCTCTGCTCTTTCTTCATCCTGAGTCTTTTAGGTAATTGTAAATTTTCTCCAAAAATTAGAGGAACGTAGCATCAAAACAGGTTGACTGTTAAGTGCCTCTGAGGACCCATATTAATATGGCTTAGTGAGCTCTGGCTATAGTTTACATATATGTCACATAAATTACTCTGGGGAAAAAAAGCCAGCTTATTTCATGGTACTTAGGTTTCATGGTATAAATGCTGTCTTTCTTAAAGGTTGTTTTTTGTATTGCCTGACATTGGTTTTCAAGAAATAGTTTTCAGTTTACTCTGTTCAGCAAGAAACAAAATCTTAATACTGATAAAATATCATGCTTAGTAATGACTTCTGATAATTATAAAACAGTTATGGAATACTTCATTATTTCATGGCAGGACTAACTTTTTTCTTTTGCTTTTTTTGATATTTCCTACTTAAAGCTCAGATTCAAAACACAGGTAAAATTACAACACCGAATGTGCCCCAGTAGTTGGTTCCAAGTACCTCCTCTGTAACCTATATCATCAACAGCGTTCACAGATTGCTGCTGTGATAACACCTCAAGTTGTTGTTCCAAACAGTCACATGAAAAGATTTTTCTCACTTTATTTGTAGTTGAGGTAAAAGAATAGAAAGAAGAAATTTGTACAGTCACCCTTATTCATTTGAGTTGTATAGAGAAACCAGTAGCTACTTTACTTCCTCTGTATTAAATTCTAAGAGCAGCCAACATGAGATGTCAGAGGAAAAGGTCTGAATGTCTCCCTTTTTACGGTCTTGTTTAAAAGACTGACCACAGCTCATGCTTCTCCTGTGTTTTGTAGAGGTGTCTCTTGGTATGAATTGCTTCCCTGAAGAGGACAATGCCAGTTTTTAATAGTGAAGCCTGTCAAGCCACTTGTTCTGTTCTTGTGATTTGGGCAGCAAGGCTCCCACCACATGTGTGATGTGAATTCAGTATTTACTGATGGTGAATATTCAGTATTTACTGCTATGCCATTCAATGGCAAGTTCCTTCTGATGGCCAACCAACCAACGGGTGGCATTGCCTCAGTTCTGGATACCTTCCTGTGATACTGACCTACTTTCAAAGGAAAATTCAGAAGTCAAAGAACTTCACTTAAAGAGGATTTCTGCCAATGGAAAGAGGACAAAATCTGTCCATCCTCCTCTGTACATTCAGATTTCAAATACTGCAATGAATGCTTTACCATGCAGACAGCTGGGAGTTAAATGTTATGACAAATTCTTTCTGTCTTTCTTCAGCAGTGGCAGAGAATGATGCAGTGGGTGTCTCTGAGGTCAGGAATGGGAATCTTGGGAAACATGCACCCCCATCCCAGAACTTCTCCTGAAGGCATGTCCCACCATTTTGCTGGTAATTCCCACCATCTTTAACTAGTGGTCCTTTGAAGCTCTCAACTGGGTTCCAAGCCCCTGAGTCTCCTTAGCTTTTTGAACTTTCTGCATGACCAGTCTGAATGACATCTGGTAAGTATAATACTCTGCATTAATCAGATACAAGATAAATTTCCTGCATCTTACAGCTAGAGTTTAGAATGGAGATCAAGGGCTGAAGAGTAGAGTTTTTAATTCATACGAATCTGGTTGGGTTTTATACCTGTTGTTTATTTTAATTTCAGCCAAATTTTTAGTCTCAATGGCCTCAGTAATGTCTTTTGCAATAAGTACTGAAGTGCAATTTTGTGTTGAAGAAGAAAGGTGTTTTGGAGCAACAGTTTTTTAACTGCTTCTTCCCACTTCTGAAGAACTTTGCTTTCATTTTTTCATGACAGAGAGACCCTCAGTCTGTATTCTCCATGCTCTTCAATAAAATGTGCAACTTGATTACAGAAACGTTTTTTCTTTCAAAAGTTAAAGCCCCCAAATCATTCTATTCTCTTTCATACACGTCTTTTGAAAATCCCAAATTCTGTTTCTTGATCGAATCATGTCTAAATTCTCTAACTTTATAGAAATCATACGGCCTATGTATGAACAATATTCTAGATATGAGAAAAAACATGACATGTATAAATGTGTAACATAGTTTCACATTATTCCCTACCACTACTTTCATCCAACATTTCAGTTGCTCTTCAAATGCAAATGCACATTGAACTTACATCTTCATTGAACTGTTTTCAGTAATTCTGAGGTTCATTTCCTGAGCTGATATGACTAATTTAGAAGCATGTGAGTGGTATGAGTGCTTAAGGTGTCTTCCTTCCTGTGTCAGCTCTTCTCTATGGTATCACTGCTGATTTTCATCAATCACTGTGTTGTCTGTTCATTTTACATATATATATATATATATATATTCAAAAAATCCTTGTTTCTCTTTTCTCTGGTCTCACTCCCATCAGCATAACATATGCATATCTTCCTATGGTGTTTTTTTGGGTTTTTTTTAGTAGCTTATAGTAACACATGTTGTCAGATATATCTTAAAACACTAAACACGTTGTATGTACGGATTTTCTCTTTCCCTCTCCTGTATTAGTACATTCAAAGAAATTGATTTGACCACTCTTATTAGATGACCTTCCAGGCTTTTTATTATTCTGTTTTAAAACTTCATTTCAACATTTTCACCAGAAACAGTTTTTATTCCTCTGCAATTCCCTGGATCAGCCATGGAGTATTTAAAAAACATATGAGTATGCTTTATGCTATATTCTAACCTTTCATTATAGGACCTAGTTTATTACTCAGAATCACTTAAAAATTGCCTGAGTAAACCTGAGGAGGAGATGCTTATATGAGTAGCCTCTGATTTCAGTGGAAATTTCATGTGAGTGAATGGTGAGACTGTCACAGTTCCTCCATGTGGATATTCTCGTGACTGAACTACACTGAATAATGCTTTGCACTACATACCAACTTATCATTCTGTACCATATCCATTGGTATCGAAGTATTACTTGACAAAAGGAAGTAAAAAACTAGTGCTTGTCTGGTAAGGCACCAATCAAGATGTGTAAGGGGCAAATTTTTGCCCGTAGGTATCAGCTGCTTTTTAATCTTACTATTGTAAAATTTAAATGAAGAAATAGAAGACAATGTTCAAAGCTGGATAGCAGTAGATGAAGGAAAAGTCTCTCAGCTGACACTAGTCTTTGATGTGTGCTCATCTGAGAGAAAACTTGGTCCAGAACTGTATTTACATTTGTTCTGTAAGTATTACTGCAAGAGGGCTATGAGTGTAGGGAACATATGGAGAGGCTGGCAGGCATGGATTCCCTGGTGTGATGGTTAGAGTCTTTGCTCTGAAAAGGCAAGCTTTTAAAATTCATTTGAACACTATAAAATACGCAGCTAGTATGCCAAGTAAGTCTGTATTTAAAGAAGTACTATAATTGTGAAAAGGAATTAAATATTTAAAGATCTAATGCAACTTTAGACTTTCAATAATTATTCTATGTCTATATGATAGTCTAACATTAAAAGTGAAATTAATTCTCATAATGAATAGCATAATGATTATATCAAACCTAACAAGTTTCTTTGAATTATTTTTTTAGCATCTGGACTCCCCCACCTTTACTTACTTATCATTTTTTGTAGTACTTGCTCTTTAAAATTCTGAAATTTTTTCTGGTTCCATAGGGACAGCAATTCCCTTACTCAAGGGGTCTTTCCATTGCAAGATATCCTTCAGTTAGACTAAGCTTCATCCACAATCCATCAAAATCACTGGGACAAATTTTAACAAATTTCAGTGGACGTTACAGCATGTGTTGGAAATGTGTAGCTAACTTTTAGCTCCTTTGTCCTGACCATATTTAAACCATCAGTGCCATTTAAAATAGCATCCACACTGAAATACTTGATGAATCACAGACTGTGTGTGTCTAGATTTCTTTATCAATGTAAAATATAAAATGCCAGCTAAATATTTTCTATTGAACTTGTCTAATATTGCAACTATTTCAACTATTTGATATAAAAGTCAAGACTATTCTCTCTGTAAAACTTGGATTTATATATATATATACACACTAGTATACATTATTATCAAAAGGAGGTCTAAGGAGAATCTCCATCTTTAGAATCATAAAATCACTAAGCTTGGAAAAGGACTCCAACCTTCAACCAAATACCACCGTACACACTAAACTATATCACTAAGTGCCACATCTACTCTTTTTTTTGAATGCTCCCAGGAATGAGTACTCAACCACTTACTGCGGAGCCTGTTCCAATGCTTAACCACTCTTTCAGTGAATAAATTTTCCCAATATTCAATCTGAATCTCCCTTAGCACAACTTGAGGCCATTTCCTCTTGTCCTGTCTCTAGTTGCCTGCATAGTGATAAAGGACTAGCAGAAGGCTGAGGAACTTAATGCCTTTTTTGCCTCATTCTTTAATAGTAATATCAGTCTTTCTCTTGGTACCCAGTCCCCTGAGATGGAAGAAGGGGTGGGGAGCAGAATAAAACCCCCATAATCCAAGGAATGAGAATGTCCAGAGAAGGGCAACAAAGCTAGTGAAGGGTCTTATGAGGACTGTCTGAGAGAGCTGGGGTAAAGGAGGCTCAGGGGAGACTTTATCACTCTCTACAACTACCTGAAAGAAGGTTGGAGCAAGGTGGGGGTTGGTCTCTTCTCTAAATGAAGTTAGACATTTTTTACATACACTCAGAAAAAGTTATTTTATTCAGAAAAAAATAAACTAGATGTAAACTGAAAGAAAAATAGTTATTTTTTAAAGATTGATCTTAATTATATTAACTTTGTATTCCAAAATAAAGGATAACCACATTTAGGAATATTAGACTTATAGAAGAAAACTGAGTCAAATGAAGTCATTAGTCATTTGAATATCTATTTCTGTATGGGAGATCAGTCTATGCAAGCATAAAGAATATGTACATCACTGGAGAAGTACAGGGTCTAATGCTAGAGCTTCTACGCAAGAATAATAAAGAAATCCATTTCACTGTAGCAGTGACTCACAGTGGAAGTAACATACTGCACAGAAAGGATTATTACAAATTACTATTATAAATTATCAGAACGGTACTACCTGTAGGATTTAACTTTTTGTATGTGTTGTATTTCTTCTTTATCACTCTGGAAAACAAATACTGTCTATCACCCCTTTGTTATCAGAAAGTTATTGTTCTTGGCTTTATTTTAGAACACTTGTTAAAAATGTTTGAAGTTAATTTTGGTCAGCTGACCTGTTTCCTCTTACCTCATTTTCTATTCTGTTCTGTTCTATTCTATTCTATGCTATTCTATTCTATTCTATTTGCACAACATCCTTTAAACGACTTCAGTATCTGACTGCCTTCCAAAAATGCACTAACTGATGTTACTAACATCTGTCATGTGTAGTTCATTTTCCCTCTCATCTTCTCTGCAGGGACAGGATGAGAAAGAAAATGAACCACACATTGTGTGTGCAATGTAGTGTTATATGCATATGCATTATGATAGAGTCTTTAATTACATACTCTCATCTTGTTTTCCCACAGGACCCCTGCCTCGTTCAGTGCACAGGACAGACACATGTGAGAGATTTCAGAGTGCATAGGCAACCACCCGTTTAGCAGATCCTGATGTGGTTTTTTCGTCTGATATAGTGCTTTTAACTGTATGTTTTTTCTTCTAGGGTCTTTTTTCCATCTTCACATATTATTGATATTTTCTATAGAAAGAATAGCAAGAGAGTAATCATAAGAAAATTAAATAAAAATCAGGTATTAATTAGACCTGAAAACAATACGTAGTTAATTCTCCAAGCCTCAGTGCACCTTTACATATAATCCCAAAGTGGGAATCAGGAAGAAAAAACAGGGGATGTTTTTCCCACCTGCTCCACCCTGCCTGAAAATTGGGGAAGTAATTGTGAATCTGTGAAGTTGGAGGAAGCAAGAGTGCTGGTAGTACCGAAGATTTGAAAGAGATGCTCCTCTGTTTCCACTTGGCTTGAACTTTTAACATATCTGTGTCATCTGCAATCATACCTTTTGCAAGTAACCAGTTAGAGCTAATTTGGAGGCCTCTCTATTATCATCTGGTACATGATATGTGCAACTCTTTGAGTTACATTGTATCATAAGCTTGCAAGTAAGTTATTCAAAGCACAAGTAATCTCTCAAAATGCTTATTTATTTGGAATCAAAATGCTAAGAAATATCATTTATTATCTTGGAGTAGTTTTCCCCCAATGAAAAACTGACCTTTTTTCTTTTCACTTATTCCTAATCAATGAGCTGATACTTTTGTGGGTTGCATATTTTTTTTTTCCTTACAATGCATGAATGTGTAAGGACAAGGACACTGCAGATCAAACATATATATCATGCATTATTTTCCTTTTTCTGCATACCATCTTAGTTCCAATTCCTTTTAAATAAAAGACGCTTCCATATTTTACAGCAGGTAACTATTTTGTCATTTTGGAATGCCTTCAAAACTACTTTTGACTGACTGTCATAAACATTTGTCTAAATGAAAGCAGACATGGTTTTCTTTTAATGAAATAATATTAAGATTTTATTTTTATCTGATGATAGAAACCTTGTGGTTTCATTGATACGACTGCTAATTTATAAAGGTAAAAATTTCCCCTCTGCTGCTGTGTGCAGTAGTTTCATACAAAAATGGGCACGGATGCTGGCTTGTGTGCGTGTTTTGCAAGTAGTTGCCTACAGTAGTAGATTAACTCCATCTGTTAGTCCACAAGCAGGGCCATTTGAATTTTGCCTGTGAAATCTGAATCCAGGCTAAAGAGGGAGTCTGAACTCAAATCTTTTTTTAACTTCAGATTGTCTGAGCCAATATAAATGTATTGCAGTATGGAAAGGAGCCCTTTTAAATCCATTTCAGACCAAACTTGGAAATGTTTGAACAGCTTAAAGCTTTTAACCTTGAATCTCATTGTAGCTTAATGGGGTGTTTTTGTTTGTTTGGGGATATTTTTATTCTTGGTGGAGGAGGAAGGTATCCAGATTTTTCTTTTCAGCTATGGATCTTTGATCTCTGCTTCTTTGCAGTGATTCCACTGCTTGGTCCAGCTGCAGTACAGCTATCTTATGAAGCAAAGTGCAAAACTGCACTGCTTGTACATGACTCACTATAAACAAATTTTAAAAACTTACATTTGCACTGGAAGGTTTTCAGTGCATAAAAGGTCAAGTCTAAATTTATAAATCCCTGATACATCTAAATCCAGGCCTTTGGGAGAAATATCTTTACTACCTGGATTGTATATTTGTCTTCATACCAAGAAGACTGAGTGTCTGTTCCAGAATGTTTGGATACACTGCAAACAACTATCAAAGCAAATATTACATGTCTGCTTATGAGCATTTTCAGAGCAGTTATGTGATATTTGACAGGATTTTTCTCTTACTGAGTAAATCCTCTCCAAATGTTCATAAGCGTTAGCTTAGAAGTATATAGTGACATACATACCATAAACACAGCTGTTACAGGGAAAATGTATTTCACAGGTCCAACACTGAAGATTTCTGTTTGATACTAAAAAAAAGGTTTTAAAAAACATTGATGATGCTATGAAGACCTCATTCCTGCTCTACAGAGAGTAAAGATGCATGCCTGTTTGATGGTCATTTGTCTGAGATGAGTGAAGAGGAATTTTGTCTAACTGTGAAGAGAACAGAGGAGCCCTTTCTGCCTTTTGATGTGTGGTGTATATAGTGTCTAAAAGGGGGGCAGGCAGAGGGTAGGGGGAAGGTTTGCTATCCAGCCCTCTTTTTCATTCCCCAAAGCAATTTGGGATTTTCTATTTCTGTCACCACTCTTATCAGCATGAATGTACACATATCAGCACTCTAACAAAAACTACAGACATGCATACTCCCTGCCAATCCCACAATCTCCCTGTCCAGTCTAATAATTACAAGGTATTCCAAAGAAATACCTGGATTACAAAGAAGCTGATATATCATCCTGTATTATCTCTTGCTACAGGGTGTGAGTTTACCAGACAGCACTGCCATAGTTTTTGATACTTTATTACTTGCATTCATTTTAGCCTATTTCAAATGTGATATGTGTCAGTAGTATGCTTACACTGCAGCTTTTACTGGAAGAGGAATACACTTCTATTGACAGGCATATCTGGTAGCTCAATAGATTTTACACTGAGTTTTTTTGCTTCCTTATTTCCTTTAAAAAGTCTTCCCTCTCAGTTTTGGTGGCTTAAAGTTCATCTTCGCATAGACAGTTAGAAACAATTTTGCTAAAACTACATTTCTTTTACACATATCTCACAGATAGGGGGAAAAACATGCTGTATGCATTATTTTCAAGAAAATAGAATCTATTTCTACTGTATTACTATTCTAGAAGTCTGGAGATCTCCTTTAAGAAAGCAAAGACTTACAGGTAAACAGTTAGTTAGATTTTAAAATTATTTGTCTTCTGGAAAATTCAATAGGTTCACAATGTTTAAATGTAATTTTTTGCTCAGCAGTAGGGTCATGTCATAGCACAGCCTTTTATTTTCAGCCCCTTTAGTATAAATTATTAAATGCCTCCCTAGTACCTCTCAGTCTCATCATTCTAGTCAGCTTTTTGGGTTTAACATCAGAAAATGATAGAAAAGGAGAAAGTAAATTAAATAGCACAGAAAGGCTTAGCTGAGATTGCTGTAGTTACTGGAACTTCTGATACTTTCAGCATGTGTCTTCTTATACTGACAGGCCTGAACCAATGTCGTATACATCCTACCATTTAAGTCATTACTAAAACTGACATGGCCTGATGTTGCTTCACTTGTCCAGGTATGTGTGCATGTATCACTAAGTAAATTCTAAACTCATCTCTTATGTAGCACTTTTCATCCACAGAGCTCAAAGCAAAGGCCCACTTCACAAAATATGGTTGAGGTTTTTTTGGTTGTTTTTCTTTTTAGCTGGGAGTAATCTGGAGTAAGAAGATAACTGATTTGCTCTAGTAACCCAGCAGATCAGTGACATAAGGTAGAATTGGACTTTAACTCAGACCCATGATGACTACATCAACTTATCTCACCGATTTGGTGGCAATACTGCTGTGAGAGTTCAGTAATATTTATAAGCATTTCATACATTTTATGTTGCTTGTTTTACTGCCTTTGTAAACTTATATGACTGTGTGCCTTTTTTTGCACCCCCCCCTTTTTTTTTAGTTTGAGAGAGAAAGTAAGACATATTTAGAGAGCCCATATTTAGCCAAAGAAATTTTTTGGTTTGGCAAGATTTTTGTAAAGTATTTTACTGCTTCATTCAATGATTTCTCAATTATTGTGTATGCTACTTCTTATCTCTTAATTTTAATTTTTTTTTTCTGGGTATGTATCTTAGGCATTGACTTGCAAACACTTTACTTGTACCACTTTTATGCAGAATTTTGAATAATTATTATTGTGTATTTCCTAGGTTTACCTACTCTAATGATGCCTTGATAATAAAATTTACAATTTCAGTATTCTTTGCTTCATTTGTTTTCAGTGTGTTGCAAATGGAAAATTTGCTGGTGTTTGTCTTTTCTAAATCTTAAATATATCACCAAAATTAATATTGGCTCACAACAATTGAAATAATGAGCGAAGATACAGTTACAGATCTGGGCTATATTGTGATCTTCATGTAGAGAGTTATATATTCAGTTTAATTTCTGAATCCCAGAAGTTATTTCTTGATCTTCTCTAGAGTAGCTGAAAGCAGAGTAAGCCTGTTCATTAGCCTTACATAAATACTGTCTGTTAATATGCTCACTAAGTCACAGGTTGTCAATACTTTTATGTTACTAGTTTGATTCCTAAAATATAGTTTAACAAAATATATTTTGTTAAGTACTCCTTTACAGATCAGCAAATATCCTCTACAGTTAAATTTTATTGCTTCAACAAAGAATGCATCATGATTAAAGAAAGACATGAAATTTCAGTCTTCAAAGTTCACAGCATGACTAGTATTCAACCCACTCAACAAAGAACACAGTTCTACTGCAATTCTAACTACTGTATTTTCTATTTAGATCGTCGTGGTATTCAGTCCAAACTACTAAAGATGGAATTGGAACATAAATGCATGTAGTTTGGATCCTTTGTCAAACAAATTCAAATGTTCAATATCTGTGCCACAGCACTGGTTAGCGGTGTTTTTTCACTCTTAAACAGTGTTGAGAGGGAATTTTACTACTGTCTTCAGTTTCCTAATGGGAGGTGTCAGAGACTAAAATATTATAGCTTATGACTTAAACATTTTCTTGAAGGACTTTTAAAACTGTATTACGAAAGTGGCAGAGAGGACTACCGTGCCCTGAATGGGGGCTCTGAGAGGCCCATCAC
>VZRS01011763.1:0-12401 GCA_013398055.1 Ifrita kowaldi | reverse complement strand
AGGATCAATGTCTACTACAATGAAGCCACCGGTAACGCCCCTCTGTAATGAGCTTCCCGGGGGAGGGGGCATAGGATGTGCACGCAGGGGTCCCCCAACCCTCCCCGCAGTGGGTGACGCCCCAGCACATCTTAAATGGCTGCTTTGTTTTCCCATCCCATGGATCTTTCCAAATTCCCACACACTCCATGTCCTCAGCAGCAAATCATGGGGAAGCGGATGGGAGCACAGCAGGGCTCCTGTGACACTGGCTGCCGACTGCGGGGCTGTAACGCCGGTGCTGCTTCCTCCCACAGGTAACAAGTACGTCACCAGCGNTGACATTTGCTTCCGCACCCTGAAGCTGACCACTCCCACGTACGGGGACCTCAACCACCTGGTGTCGGCCACCATGAGCGGCGTGACCACCTGCCTTCGCTTCCCCGGCCAGCTGAACGCCGACCTGCGCAAGCTGGCGGTCAACATGGTGCCTTTCCCGCGGCTGCACTTCTTCATGCCGGGCTTCGCCCCGCTGACCAGCCGCGGCAGCCAGCAGTACCGCGCCCTGACGGTGCCCGAGCTGACGCAGCAGATGTTCGACTCCAAGAACATGATGGCCGCCTGCGACCCCCGCCACGGCCGCTACCTGACGGTGGCCGCCATCTTCCGGGGCCGCATGTCCATGAAGGAGGTGGACGAGCAGATGCTCAACGTGCAGAACAAGAACAGCAGCTACTTTGTGGAGTGGATCCCCAACAACGTGAAGACGGCCGTCTGCGACATCCCCCCGCGCGGCCTCAAGATGTCCGCCACCTTCATCGGCAACAGCACGGCCATCCAGGAGCTCTTCAAGAGGATCTCGGAGCAGTTCACGGCCATGTTCCGGCGCAAGGCTTTCTTGCACTGGTACACCGGCGAGGGCATGGATGAAATGGAGTTCACGGAGGCCGAGAGCAACATGAACGACCTGGTCTCCGAATACCAGCAATACCAGGATGCCACTGCTGATGAGCAGGGCGAGTTTGAAGAGGAAGGAGAGGAGGATGAGGCGTAAAGTTGAGATGGGTAGGAGTTAAGTATAGTCTGAGCAGGCAAGTATTCATTGAGAGAAGGAATCTGTGCAGTTGTGCTGAAGCATGCATTTTTTAATTTGGTGCTCTCCACTGTTGCTTCTGTCAGCAGTTTTGTATCCTTGACTGTCCAATGTAACAGTAGTTGCAAAATACTTCAGAGTCTTCTGTTGAAATGGTTAACTTCTCAATCATAAAGGCTTTTTGTGTCCTAAACTGTCTCCTCTACTTTATTTCTCTCTAGATTAAGCAAGTGATTCTTGTGTAGTCTTCTGTAGCTTCACTTCTCAGTTTATTTCTGAACTTCAGTAAAAGGTTAAGCTCAATAAAACACGATTTCTCAGGCTGTGAGTTTAGCACCATGTGGAAACTGTAGTAGCTCAGCTAAAGATGCCAGGTAATTTATGGAGCTCCTGTGTCTGACGGCTTAGCTGATTGTTGGGGCAAAAGCTGCTTTAGCTGATAAAAACAACACATTGCACTTGAGTCGTGCAACTCCTCTTTATGGACATACATGGTGGAGAGGTCAGAGCGAAGGTATTGAATTCCACATTACAAGCTGTCAAAACTGATTTGACAGGATAGCTGCAGGCTTCCCTACTGCCATTCAGCAGCTTATTTATCTTGTTCCAGGGACTATAGTACAGGCATATGGGTGGCTGACTGTGATTTGACTTGATGCTGAGCTTGCTTATCTTCCCTTCAACTCTCCTCTGTAAATATGAAAATTCCATGCAGAGAAGCATAGGTCTGTACTAGCAGGCATCTTGGGAGCTCATGTAAAAACCTGAGCTTTTTCTCTTCAAGAATAAAATTTGTACTTCCCAAAAATAGCCACTAATAATCTGCCCTTAACTGTAAAGGGGTTGATTCTACAGGGCAATCAATTCCCTTCAGGAGATATGAGGTGATGGGCAGATTTTTAGGCTCAAAAGGGTGTCCAGAGCATAACATACAATCTCAGTCACCTACAGATGCCCTGACAGTAGCTGTCTCCAAGTTACATGTTTACAGGGCAGTTGTTTGCTCCTGGTCCCCGCAGCAGATGAACCTCTACCCGGGCAGGGGAGAGCAGTGCAGCTGCACCCTGCTGTGCATCTTTACAAAGGTAAGTGTGGTTTCTTTACAGTGAGGGAGGGGGGATTTATGTTTTTGTGTTCCTTTAGGATGCAAGAACACTGAATGCACCTACAGTGTTGTTAACAGCAGTTAGCAAAGTTTCATAGATCCTGTTATTCTTACAAAGCAAGAGTGAAATCCCTCGTGGAGTTTAGCAGTTACCCAATATGTAAGCTTAGTCCTTAGCTCATCCAAACACCATTTAGGGGAGTGGTCCTGTACTAAAAAAAAGTGTTGCTAGGAGAACTGCTACCAATGCTATGATTACTGCAGTCCTTACTGCTCTGAAAGAGCTGGTATTCACATGTGTGCAGCCTCTATTGTGATCCTTTACTGAAATGCTTGCAAGGCATTACTGGAATAAAGAATTAAAAGGGAGCTGCTGTGCATAACTAATATCTTGCCTGTTTTGAGTCCACTGCCTGTGGACACTGCTCTGAGTGTGCCCTGTTCCTTTGCTGATGGGCCTGCTACGCTGGTGTGTGTGGGACAACAGGCACTTGCTAAAGCTTTTCTCTCATCTGTAGATTTGGTTTTTGGTGTACAGAGGAGTGAGAAGCACTTTAAGTGCCTGGACTGTCAGTAAACAAATACAGCTGTATATACCCACAACAGCACTTGTATTTCTTAACACTTGAGCAGTTCTACGATTAAACATTAGACAAATTGAGGTTGTTTTAGTAACTGAGTTAATACATGCTGCCTCAGGCCCTTTGAGGAAATAACACTGTATCTGGTTGTGAAAGTAACCTTGCCTTGAAATTACCTAGCTGGGTTGCACTTGAAATTGTTGATCATACAGCTTTGAGTCAGCGAACGAATCTGAACAGTTTCACTAAAAGAGGAGACCTTGGTCTTTGATAGTAAAGATCTTCATTTCAGCTGTGACACTGTAGCAGGCTTCACTAGTATTCAACATGTCTAGCATCTAATTCTCAGTGTAATTACACTCTGTCTCTAGCTAATCCTTAAATATAGCTACCCAAGTGACACATTTCACTACAGCTCCCTTACTAGAAAGTAGGACACCATCCTACATGGCTTACTGTTGTTTGTGGTCTGCTTTTTTTTTGTTCTAGAGGAAGAAAACCCAGAAATAGAAATACTCTAGACAGAAACACATCCTTTCATAAATCTGACATGTCTTATTTGCCAGTCATAATAATTATAAAAAAAAAATCAAACCATCATTTCAGTAGGAGTTGAGAAATATAGAAAAAGGGGATACTGATAGGCTTAAAGGGAAGGTTCAAAGCTTGATAGGAGCAGTAAGTCGAATATAAGGGAGGGTGAGTCTCATCCTGGGCCTGGGACTGCAGCACCTTTTTTTTCCTTTATATCTTTGTTCTTTAGCTGTATTTGTTGCTCAGGAGACCTTTCACTGTATAACCTGGAGCTGACTGCTGTATGCCAAACAACAAAGAGGTGTCATCACAGGTTTTTGTGGTTGCAATTTTTCTGTTTCACAAAGAAAGCAGAACCACTGGAAGGATTTCAGATTAGGTTATCTGACTGCCTTAACCTCTCCTGGGTGCAGATTTATGTTTGCCCATGTGATGAACAATACATTTAGAGCTAAAGGTCTTGCATGAGGCATCCTGTTTGGAAGAAATTGGGATAGATAATACAAATTTAGTGGTGTGCAGATTAAGGCACTTATAATGACTGATTTGTGTTGAGATATAAGTTAATAATATAAAGCAATATATTTTTATTTCAATAGATCAGTTGTGGCCTGAAGGGAAGCATTCTCCTCTGTTGACAATTAGAGCTGATGGTGTTGGGGAAGGGAATAATCTCTTTCTTTATTTTTTAAAAAATTCCCTTTGTTAAATGTGTGGAGTTTTTAAACATGTTAGTAGAATATCTTGACCAAGGCAAACAATCAATGCTTGACTGCTGTTAAGTGCAAGAGGGTAAAGATAAATGAGGCTGTAAAACCAACTAGGCACCATGTAGGTTTAATTTAAGTAGAAATGGCACGAGTTGTAGTAGCATTGGGATGCCTTCTCTCCTGATTTCTCTTCCCTGTTTATTTCTCAAACCTCAGTCTAAACCATTGTAGCAACAGTGTTGTGGAAATATAATCCAGTATGTGGTCTGATATCTCAAAACTCTTAATGGGATTGTTGGTTTACATCTGTTTTCCAACAGATGTTTTCCAGTCTTTCAAGTGGGAGCAGTAATGATTCTCCTTTTCCCAAGATACATGAAGTGCTTATATAAATCAGAAACTGGGTTGCATTAAGCATGCAGTGGCCCTGGTGACTTGATAGTCTAAGAACCAATTCTGAGGCCCATCCTGTTGACAGGTGTATCCTTCCAGAAGGTATGAGGTGAAGAACAGAGTAAACTGAAGTAGCGATAGGATTTATAACCTGAAGAAAGAAGAGAATCCAGATGTTTGGGTCTCCTCTCCAGTGAATTCCCTGCAAAAATAGGGCAAACCCCTAATCTGTGCAGGGAAATCTGCTCATGGATGATGATACCATGTGCTACCTAGCTCAAAAGAGTGTGGTGCTAGTATGTTCTTCTACATGTGCAAGTATTGTGTGCTTAAAGAAACTGTGATGGACTGACAGTCCTTATGGGATGGTGCTGCAATGCACTGCTGCAATGCACTACTGCAAAGCACAGCTCTGGTGCCCAGAGCAACTCTGGCAGAGTGGTGCAAGAGGGACAAGTTTTCTTGCACTGCTAGAAAAAGCTGGGGCCTCTAACAATACTCCCTGCATTAGACTGAGTTCTCCCCTTGTTTCCTTTGTCCTTTTTCTTCCCTGTAATCCCCATAGCCAAGTTCTGTGTAAGATCAGGATGAAACCCAGTAATGGCTTTCAGTAGGGCAAGTTTCCTGGTTGTTCCACTGAAGTCACTTTCCAAACATCCCCCTCCCTCCCACCCAAAAGAACCCGAACGCAACCTCCCCCACCTCATTGTTTTACCACTACTCCTTTTATTGGGTTTTTTTTTTAAGAAAAGCTGTTAATCTGTATTAGATTCTGCCTCACAGTGGGAGGTGCTTTAATTACTGCTTTCTGTTCAATGAAACCTAATATTTTTGTTTGCTATAGCTATGAGGAGGTAAAATCTCTGGAGAAATCATGTGACTACCCCCTATTATTCGATACACAACTTTTCTCCCAAAGGATGTAATTCTACTTTTCCTCTCCACATTAAGGCATAATGAACAAATACTTTTAGGGACTGTTCAGAAATGGTAGCCTGCACAGGAGTTACAGGTAACGCTATTCCCCTGAACCTGTTCATTGCAGGAAAGGCACTGTTTTTTGTTTACAAATAATCCCCTTCTCAGTCTTCCCATTTGGTTTTTCAGCTGCTTCTACATTTCCACAGAACAAAGCTTGTGACACTTTTGATGCTTTATATATGCCTGGGGTAATCTGAGTAAGGTTATTTCAAACCCCTCCCCCCCCACACGCCCCTTTCTTCAGCTCAAAATAAACCTTTAAAGAGAAGAATGAGCTTATTTTGTATGTGACTAAAAATATATATATTTTTGAGAATTTTTCATCTTCCAATCTAAAATCCATTCACACTTAACACCTACCTTTTGATGCTTCAGCAATCACCTGTCCTGGTCTGTTTGTTATTTATTAAAATGAGAAAGAGCAGACTGTTTGTTCTCAGATACTCCCATTTAAATGGGTCTTATCTTCAGCTTGCCTACGAGAAAAGTCAAAATGGAAGCATTTGGTCACAGGAAAGTGCCTCAGGACATGATGCATTTTGGAAAAAGACATCTCTTGGCCCTGAGTCTCCTGGACACTTGTCCAGCTGGAGCCCTCTGAGCACTGGAAAACGAGGCAGAGGGAGGGTGTGAGGGAAGCTGTGAAAGCCTGCCCATCCCCAGACATTCTGCCAGCAAAGGGCATAGTGCAGGTGACAAATCCTCTCCCTGAGCAGTTTAACAAGAAGTGAACTGTTCCCCTGCTTCTGGCTTCAGTCCTATTTTTAGTATTTTATCTGTGAATCTGTCAGAAAGAAAAAGTTTGTCTCTGAAGTGTGTGTATAAGAAAGCTATCTATTTACAGTATCTAGGTAAAAAAGAAATAATTTAAGAGTAGGTCATTCCTTCCTCTCCACTCAAAGTCATTTTTCCCTTTTGGGCAGAATTCTACTTGTAAGGGAAGAAATCAAGTTAACTCTGTTAAATTCTTGTTTATTAATGTTTGATTCTTGTAGTGTAGAGATTTTCCAACTGGTCTCAATTTATCCGTATGTCATCCTTTATAATCAGGTTATTTTTCTTCACTTGGCTTCCTTGAAAAGCTTAAGGCATAGGTTGGTTTTTTTTGTTTCCTTTTTGGCAAGAATGCCTCTATCATTGCAGAAAAAAAAAAAAAAGTTGATAATAGTCCAGTTTAAGCAGAATGTGAAAAAACCACACTTGCTCCAGAACATGAAGTGGCTACCCTGGCAGAGGTTGTGTAGCTTATTCAGTAAAAGGTCCTGTGTTGTTTTGCAGTGAAAAATGTTTCCACATTTTCCATGAATGTAATAGAAAGATACTGCCTGCCTCCTTAGTGAATAATTAAACAGGGGTTTCAAGCAGAATTCAAATGGTCTCACAACAAGCTTTACAAACATTTAATGAAATTCAAGCACTGACTTCTTACATCGTGCTTCTCTGCATCCAGCATAATGCCAGTCTTGTAATTAATAAATTAATTGTACAACTGGTTTTTTTGAAATTTCAGCTAAGAAATTTCCAGCTCCACCCTAGCAGGCAGGGATTAGAGATTTTTGTTGGCATTGAGAAAACTGCCACTTCCATAGGAAGGGCTGATTCAGTATCCTCCAACTGCCAAAAAGGATGGTCCTATTCCCCTTGCCCCACTTCAAGTGTTACCTCTGTGTCATTTCCTCTACCAGCTCCAGGGCATGTCTGACCCTTTCACCAGTCTTTTCCTATCCCTTAACTCCACAGCTAAGGTCAGAAAACTGAGGGAGTGGAAGAGGGTTTTTCTTAAATTAGGTGGTGTGCCAGAGGGAGAACTTGTGCAAAGAAGGAGGGGAACGTGGGCAGCTGGAAGCAGGAGAGAGCAAAATAAGGTATTTGGTTGATTCAGCCACCTAGTGCAACATCACCCTGAACTCTCCTGCAGAGAACCCGGGCAATTTTAAACAATGTGCACTGAATCCCACCACAAACTACAGCACCTCTTCGCAGACCTCACAAGCTGTGGTTTAGAGTTTGCCCAGTGTCAGTTTGAGTTACAAGTAACTATCGGATTGCAAGAAAGCAAGCAGGCTAAGGAACAAAAGAAACAGTAACTATCAGATCAAAGCCTCTATCTGTACCTTGTTTTTGGTGACGTGCAGGAACTGAACTGCCCTGGAAAACATGGTATCAGCATTTCATTTACATTGATGCTGGAATCTTAGTCATCTTTTGACTGGAGGACCCAGTTTGTAGGGATATCAGACGTGTTTCATCTACCAAGCAACCTAAAAAGGTAGATGCAGCCTGGATGGGGGCAGGAGCCATCTGGCTGCTACCCCATCACATCTGGTGTGCCAAGAGGAAATAATGAGAGGCTGAATTGTTCTGCCTTTCTTCTCAGTAAATTGCTTCCTGATGATGATCACCACATTTTTCCCTTTTTGGAATCATTTTGTGACACATGATCGTGTTTATTATGGTACCTTTGGAAGGCAGACAAGTGGGGTTTTGTTTACTGTGTCCTGGACAAGCACATTCACAGAAATGCCTGACTCTCAGAGGTTATAGTCTAAATTTACAAGAGGAACCATATGGTGTGGAAGAAATATTAGATTCATGGAGAAGCAGTTCTTCCCTCTAAAGGTGCATGGGTTATTTTAGAATTGAGAGTGTCCCAAATTGCTCTGTAATGGGACTTTTTTCTCACACATTCATCCTGTCTCCTCTTTTCTTCTTGGCCAAACACACAGACTCTCAGGTATAATAAACACAAGTTCAGAGGGCTCTACAATGAAACTGCTTTTGCTCATTCATAAAAACATGCTCAGCGTTGTTGCACTTAATTGCTTCTAGTGCCTGCAGTGAGTTGTAATATTGAAATAAAAATAGATTTCCCTTTTAGGTGCTTTATTACTAACATTAAAATCACTTCCACAATTATTCCATCCTCTTGCAGGCAGAATATTCTTCTATCTTAATGCACATTGCAAATGATTAAGCATCATGTTCCAAAAGTGACCTCAGACAGTCCTCATCAGGTGGGAATGTCATAGTTACCAGGTAGAAGGCAAACAATAAGGTAATGAACAGAGTCTGCTCATTTGAGTACCAACAGAAAGACTCAAAAAGCCATGAACAACATATGACATCACCCATCACAAATGAGTGAGAATAAAGCCATGGGCAGGAATTTTGTGTGCTTGAGAAGCTTTTATATTTGTACACTTGTGATTCTTTCTCAAACAATGGGAAATCATGGACAGACATGAAAATGTTGTGGGATCCCTGTTGCCTCCCTTGTGCATCCATCGCCAGGCTCCACCGTTGCCTTGGAAACTGGGTAGGCAGGGTTTGATGCAGGCAGGGAGGAGGCTGTGGCAGAGTTTCGGCTGCCGAGGGGCCCATGGGTGTTCCTGGGCACATGCCCTGCCTTTGTATGAATGGGAGCATTTTGGCTTTCATCTCTGATTCTGACAACTTAGAACTTACAGAGCTATATTTTAAAAACCCGAAACAACAGGGAGCTCCCATATCTGCTTAAGTATCCTTGATGGCTAGGAATTGTTGAAGGGTTTGCCATAATGAAAGATTCTGAATTGACATTCAAGTAGTTGACATTTAGTTTGGTTCACTGAGTGTTCATGGATGTTCAACATTGCTGAAGATGAAGGAACTTGTACACATAAATATGTACTTCCCTTTTGGTACTCCGAATGAAACCTGGAGCTGCATCCCTACCCTGAAAAAACCAGTGGGAATCTACAAAGAGACCAGTACTATAGTATCTAAGAATTAGTTTCCTAATAAAAGCTCAGAATCCTTAGTGGAATAACTATAAAGGAAGTCACTGTGTGCACGTGGGAAGAACACATCTCAGGGAGTGTCCAGGAGCCTTCAAGAGAAGAATCATAATGCTTCAAGCACAGCCTTTGTGGATTGTCAGGAATACTTTGGCACCCGAAAAACTCTTCAGTGTCTGTGTGGATCTTTCAGAGATGCCAGAGATGCAGCTGTGTTGCAGTTTCACCAGTAGTGAGAAGATGTAACTGCCTGCTGCTGCCCAAAAAGGTGGGTTATGCCTATAGCAAGTACACATGTATATGTACAAGTTTTATGAACAGTAACAAAGGCTGCCTGTGATTAAGTGTTGCTGAAATACGTCAAAGGAAAATACTGATGACAGCTGGGATATAAAGAACACAAACTTCTAAAGAATTTGGTGAAAAGATCTCAGTGCCAGCACAGTCCTGGATAGTTTGTGATTGCAAAAGCCACATGGAAC
The DNA here is from genome assembly GCA_013398055.1 of Ifrita kowaldi. Lineage (NCBI taxonomy): Eukaryota > Metazoa > Chordata > Aves > Passeriformes > Cinclosomatidae > Ifrita > Ifrita kowaldi. Next base: position 2,767 of record VZRS01011763.1, on the reverse strand, counting down.
AGCACCACACTTAATTCCCAGTGTTGCAAAGCTTAAGCCAATCTGTGCTCGTGACATTTCACAGCAGCTGAGGTTTCTGCACTGGGGAAGAAAAAGAGCTACAGTTGATAAGAAAGTCAATTCACTGGAGCAAGCTGAGAGCCCCTTTTGAAAATACAGCTAAAGTACTTTTCCAAGGTCACAGCAGCCAAATTCCAGGCAAAGATATGGTACTTCTTTAGCCACTAGTAGTATTTTCTGCTGTAAATGAAGAAAAAAAAGAGTGAAACTGGTGACATTATGCATTGATTTATATTGTGTCAAGCATAGCTAACCTGAGCATTATGTAAACAATTCTGATAATTCTGACTTTATTTTTGATAGTGGTAATGATTTCCCACATCAATTGTTACCTCACCTTTGAAAAAAATCTTCCTGTTTTGAAAGTGTTATAATTGCAAGATAATGTTATAGTGTACTGTGAAACCGAGATGAATAAACTGTCAGTCTGGTGTTGCTGATCACACACAGCCTCCCACTCCTTTCTTTCCCTTTCATACAACCACAGAATTGTTGAGGTTGGACAGAACCTCTGGAATCATCTAGTCTAGTCCTTTACTTTGCCTGAGAAGGTCAGCTAGAACAGGTTGTCCCCCCTAGGGTTTTGACTGTTTCTGAGACTGGACACTCCACAATCTCTCTGGGCAACATGTACCAGAACAAAGCGGTTTCTATTCTTACGTTTAGATTTCTGGGTTTCAGTCTGTGTCCATCGCCTCTCCTCCTGTCACTGTGCACCTCTGAGAGGAGCCTGGCTCCATCTTCTTTACGGCTTCCCACCAAATATTTACACACACTGATAAGAATCCCCTGAGCCTTCTTCAGGAAAATCAGTCCCAGCTCTCAGCCACTCCTCATATGACAGATGCTCCACTTCCTTAACCGTCTTCATGGCCTTTCACTGGACTCACTCCAAAATGCCCATCTCTCTCTCATATTGGGAAGCCCAGAACTGGATGTAAAACTCCAGATGTGTCTCACCACAGCTTATCCCCTTCCCTGACCTGCTGGTAAGTCTTCCTTAAACAAGGATGTTGCTGGACACCCTTGCTGTTAGGGCACACTGCTGACTCATGTTCAACTTGGTGTCCACCAGAATGCTGGGTCCTTTTTGGCCGAGCCCCTTTCCATCTGGGTAGTCCCCAGCTTGTACTGGCTTAGGGGGTTGTTCCTTTCCACATACAGGGCTTCACACTCCCGTTTGTTAAACTGCATGAGGTTCCTGTTAGCCCATTTCTCCAGCCTACTGAGGTCACTCAGGATTGGCAGCACAACCCCATGGTGCATCAGTCCCTCCTTCCCTCCTCCCAGTTTTGTATCGTCAGCAGACTTCCTGAGGGTGCACTCTCTCGCCATTTAACTCACTAACAAAGAAGTTAAATGGTGTTGGCCAAGGATCAGTCAATGGAGTCCAGCACCAGTGGCTGGCTTCTGAATTTCATGTTGTTGATGTCAAGCCCTTCAGCGTGGCAGTTCAGTCAGCTGTTACTCCATTTTGCTGTCTATTTATCTAGGCCATACCTCATCAACTGACCTACAGGGATGTTACAGGAGACAGTTCAAAAGCCTTCACAAAACAAACAATGTTAACTATGCTGAGCCTGTTGATACTTGGCAAAAGAGAGAGTTTGCATTACCATGCTGTCCCTTTGGCACTTTAATGTTGTGCTTAAGGTGAACTCTCTCCAGTTCTATTATGCTGAACACGAAATACATAATTTTGCATCCTCTTTACCAACCTATTCCTTGCTTCATTGCAGGCTGTCATCTCTCTTCCCTAGTGCAAGTGTAAAGCTGTCCTCAACAGACTGGCCAGCTGGGTGGCAAAAAAAATTAGAGCTGTGAATCAAGTAATGTTTAATAATCAAGTTCAACAGTTTCTGCCCAAACCATTATAGACCCTGCTGAAATTTGTTTCAGATATTCTCCTTGGCAGCAGTGCAGATATATGTGTGTATCACAGTTGGTTCAACTATATTCTCTTCGCTGTTCTTGAACTATCTCTCCTCCCTTGGTCATCCACCATGTGCTTATCTCATTTTTTTTTTCTATGAGAGATCAAGCAGAGATACTACGAGCAGGATTCAAGGTTTTCCAAAATGAGGTCTGTGACAGGTGTCTGGTAGCACACAATGTAAGTTCACTCATAGAAAAGAAAGAGATCCCATTTGTGGGTGTTAAACTGCTATCACTGCTGGATAACTCCCAGAAAAAGCCATTCTTTAGCAGCAGCGTAAAATCTCATGCCAGCCCTCTGTGTTCCTGAAATCAGAGCCCCATGTATACAGGTTTAGCAGCACTATCTAAAAGAGTTTCGTGCTTGAAAGCAGCTGTGGGCTTTAACATCACTACCCAATCTCTCCTTGTTTCAGGTGCCCGAGCTATGGAAAAATTATACTTGTGCTTCAAACATATTGAAACATGATTAAGCAGGTGTGAGCTAGAAATACAGGCTTGAGGGTGCTAATAAAACTTAGCAGCATGTGCCTTGCTGCTGTGGCGCAGTAGAGGCGAAGGAAGCAAGGGGGCGAGTTCCAACAGGTGTGCAAAGAGGAGTTAGGCGGTTTTGTTTTCTTTTTCTCCTCAAGATGAGCCATGTCGTGTCCGAGTCCTGCCTTTTCCCCGACGGCTGAAGGCGAGGTTCCCCCAGCGCCCCAAGCCAGCGGCGTTCAGCATGTGGAGGGGCCTGTAGCCTGCCGCCCCCAGGCCGGACCAGCCCCGGAGGCGG
>VZRS01011760.1:1279126-1300203 GCA_013398055.1 Ifrita kowaldi | reverse complement strand
TGCTGGAAGCTGACTTGGGCATCACAATCACAAAATGATAGTTTTTGATCCTTTCAGAAGTAAGGAGGGAATGCCAGCAGAACTGCCACCTTGGACTTCTGGAGGGCAGACTTTGGCCTCTTTTGGAGGCTGGTTGATGGAGTCCCTTGGGAGCCAGTCCTGAGCGGCAAAGGAGTCCGGGAAGGCTGGATGTGCTCTAAGAAGCTCTAAAGGCTCAGGTCAGACCTACATGCTGAAAGATGAGCCAGCGAGGAAGCAGAGCAGGCTGGCTGAACAGAGGAAGGGAAAGAGTGTATCATCTTTGGAAGGAAGGGCAGGCAACTTTGAAGGACTACAAGGATGTCATGAGGTTATGCAGGGAGAAAATTAGAAGGGCCAAAGCTCAACTAGAACTTAATTTGGCTACTGCCATAAAAGATAATGAGAAATATTTTTTGAAATGCATTAGAAACAAAAGCAGGGCTAAGGAAAATCTCCATCTTTTACTGGATGCAGAGGGAAAGATAGTGAAAAAGGATGAGGAAAAGGCAGAGGTACTTAATGCCTTTTATGCCTTAGTCTTTGATAACAAGTTCAGTTGTTATCCCCTGAGATGAAAGACAGAGATGGTGAGCAAAATGAAACCCCCATAATCTAGGAAGAAAGGGTTAGAGACTTGCGTAAGTCCATGGCACTTAATGGCATCCACCCATGGGTACTGAGAGAGCTGATGAAAAAGCTTGCCAACTCACTTTCTGTCGCATGAAGGCCTTGTTGCCTTTGTAAAATCATGGCTCAGGCCTGTTACTTCAGCTAAATAGAAAAGGACTGTGGGAAAGAGACACAGCTGAATTAAGGGTAGAAAAACATGCTGCGTGACCATCGCGTGCTCACATCGTGGTGTATGGTGGTTGGTTGAATTGTGTTTGTTGTGCTTTAAAACTATGTAAACAGATAAGCCGCTAAGTGCTTAAAAAGGCCGGGTTTTTGCAATAAAGGGCTCTCCTTTGCATCTGCCTGGGGACTCCGCGTTGCTCATTATCGCAACAACTTTCCATCATTTCCCAGCAGTTCTGCTTAACCAGGCAGGTCCCAGTTGACTGGAAGTAAGCAAATGTTACAATGTCTACATGAAGGGTTGAAAGGAGGATCTGGGGAACCACAGGGTTTTGAGCCTGACCTCTGGGATGGGGAAGGTCATGGAGCAGATCATCCTGAGTGCCATCACACAACACGCAGAGAACACCCAGGGGATCGGGATCAGGCCCAGCCAGCACAGGTTTCTGAAAGGCAGGTCCTGCTTGACCAACCCGATCTCCTATGTCTGGGTGACCCACGCAGTGGAAAGGCTTTTGATGTTGTCTACCTGAACTTCAATAAAGCCTTTGACACTGTTTCCCACAGCATCCTCCTGAACAAAGTGACTTCCCATGATGTGAATGGGTGTATTCTTTGCTGGGTAAAATTTGGCTGGATGGCTGGGCCCAGAGAGTGGTAGCGACTGGAGTTACATCCAGCTGATGGCTGGTCACCAGTGGTGATCCCCAGGGCTCAGTATCAGGGCCAGTCCTGTTTAATCTCTTTATCAATGATCTGAATGAGGGGATCAAGTGCATCCTCAGCAAGTGTGCAGGCAACACCAAGTTGGCTGGGAGTGTTGATCAGCCGGCGGGCAGGAAGGCTCTGCAGAGGGATCTGGACAGGCTGGATTGGTGGACTGAGGCCAATTGTGTGCGTCTCAGCAAGGCCCAGTGCCAGGTCCTGCACTTGGGTCACAACAACCCCATGCAGCATTACAGGCTGGGGGAAGAGTGGCTGGAAAGCTGCGGAGCAGGGTAGGACCTAGGAAGGTTGGTTGACGGCAGCTGAACATGAGCCAGCAGTGAACAGGTGGCCAAGAAGGCCAGTGGCATCCTGGCCTGTATCAGCAATAGTGTGGCCAGCAAGGCCAGGGCAGTGATTGTCCCCTGTACTCGGCTGCGGTGAGGCCACACCTCAAGTGCTGTATCCAGTTTTGGGCCCCTTACTATGAGAAGGACACTGAGGTGCCTGTCCAGAGAAGGGTAACAGAGCTGGTGAAGGCTCTGGAGCACAAATCTTATGGGGAGAACTTCAATGAGCTGAGGTTGTTTAGCCTGGAGAAAAGGAGGCTGAAGGGAGACCTTATTCTCTTTACAACTACCTAAAAGGAGGTTGTACTGAAGTGGGGGTCAGTCTTTTCTCCCAAGTAACTAGACCAGACAAAATGGCCTCAAGTCACACCAGAAGAAGTTTAGATTGGATATTAGGAAGAATTTCTTCACCGAAAGGGTTGTCAAGCATTGGAACAGGCTGCCCAGAGAAGTGTAAAATTACCATCCCTGGAGGTACTTGAAAAATGTGTAGATGTGGTGCTTAGGGACAGGTTTAGTGACAGACTTCGCACTGTTAGGTTAATGGTTGAACTCTGTGATCTTAAGAGTCTTCTCCAACCCTAAAGATTCCATGACTATCATTTGACAATCTACAATCTTCTAATGCCCGTTTTTTATCTCCATGCCAAAGACTTCCATTTTGGAAGGGGCTCCTATCTGCAGAAACTTTATTTGAACACAGACATGTTTCAGCATGGTAAATGTGTGTATGACAAGAGTCAACAGAGGTAGGATTGACTCCTTATCTCAAAGCAAAGCTGACTCCTCCTCAGTTTTATTCTCTGTACCAGACCAGAAGCAGAATGTCATCAGTTTTATTCTGATATATCTCTGTAGAGTTAATCACGATAAGAGCATTTCATACAGGGATGTATATAAACAATTTTATGTACCATTATTAGATGTTCAAGAAAAGACTCCATCGTCTTTCATTTGGACACCTTTCTTATTCACATTTAGGCAGATGAATTCAACTTTATTTTGCTCTTAAGATGAGAAATGATGGATCTTGCACTGAATAAAAGTAACTTATTTTCATCAACCAGAAACGTGGTGATTATTTTGCTATTTAAATAATCTGATTATTTTGTTATTTAAGTAATCCAAATATATTGATTCTGGACCTGTGTTTTGCAATTGGAGAATTCCATGAGTTCAAAAAACTAGGCCTAATCAATTTAGTCTGTCTCAAAAGATGCAAATTCTTCAGAAAAAAGCCACAAAGATAATGACCAGTATTCTCTCTTTCCATTCTTCTGTATGGTCCTAATGGACAGCAAAGGAGCAGGAAGAGCAAAGTACAGAGCACCAGTCATTTAAAAAAGAAGTTGAGTGTTTTGCAACCCACACAATGCCTGGAGACAAATGCCCCCAAACCGGTACTTCCAAACACAGAGGTCAACCACCAAATCTCTAAAAAATCACTTGAAAATGACGGTGTTCCTGGATTTCTTAAACCAACTTCAGATCTTTCTACCCTGATGAGTAACATATGGAGAGACAGGATATCCTGTACTTTAAAGACAAATTTGTTTTTCTTTCTGATATAGACATAACTAAATCCTTCCCAATGTATTTATGAAAACCGTAGCAAATGTCTCTCCATAGTAGAAAACAACTCTTTCCTCAAGACAATAAAAAAATTCAACTCTCCCTGGTTGGCTACAGACCAAAACACATCTTAAATATTTCTGCCATAGGAGAGGTGATTCACTGGAAGAGCAAAAATCACCAAACTTGGGTTGTGGTGATAGTGATAGTGTTACTTAACACAGCAGTTACAGATCAATTGTCCCAGAAGTGAACCGAAATTCTTGAGGCACACAGTACGAACAGGCTGATATATTCTTCTGTACTCCTCTGATCACACAGTAAATCATTCCAACTTCCTAAACCAAAGAAATAACCATATCACAGAAGAGGTTTTTATTGGGTTGTCATGCTGACTCTGTCTATAATGCAAGCTACCATGAGAACCAAACATAACCAAAGGACACAGCTCTAAACTCTCAGCTGGAAACTGTGTAAGAAAGGAAGGGGCAATTGTCCCAGCTGTCACATGAAACTACACCCTTACTGGACTTCTAGCACTAAGAAAACTGCACCAAAAGATCCTCATATTTGACTCCATGCATTTTCATACTGGACTATGTTCCCGTTCTGCTGCACATAATCAAATTCGTCTCAGCCCAGGAGTTGTTCCACTAATACTCACCTTTAGGGTTTCATGTACTCCAGAACACTTCAGATTTGTTCTGGTCAAGAAGTTGCTATGAAGACATGCATTTCTACTTTGCAGTTATGTTTCTAAAATTATTAAATTACAGATGGAGTTAAAGATGTCTATCGACTCAGTACTCACAGTCCTGAACTGTTAACACTCCCAACCCCCTCTGGCAGTACAAAGGCAGGAAACTGCAGAGTTTAAGGTTCAGGGAGCACTGCTCACTGCAGTGGAAAATGACTGCTTTCATCACTGAATGTAAAAACAACTTCTCTCTAAACCTTTGAAAGGAAGCTCCAATACCCAGCTGAGGGATACAAACTGTAGTTGGTTCATACCTGCAGCTACGCACCTCCCTCCAGCCGTTCCAGTCTTCACTCTAAAAGATAAGGAAAAACAGACGTTGAGGACTCCAGAGTTAACACCAGATAATAACAAACATTACATGAACTCTACCTGGTAAAGCACTGATCACTGGGAAAGTGAGGCATATTTCTAGTAACAGAAGTCATCATGAGGTGGTAACAACTCTCACTAGACTCAAAACTGAAGCTGTATATTTCAAAAATACAGAGTAAATGAAAGGGTGCACAAAAATGGACTGCAAACACAACATAGTTGAAAACAGAAGTCTTAGAGGTTCCTAGCAATGTTCAGTGGACTTATGACACCTGTCTGGCTTTTTGGCTGTCACAACAGAAGCAGCTACCAACAGCAGTACCCACAATCCTGAACTCTTATATGACATTATTTTGACAGCTGCAGCACTAACAGATGACCATGAACCTGCAGATGGGAACTCTAATGTAGGATTGCATAAATGGAAATGGATAAAAAAGCACTGAAATAGGGAACACAGAACTGAATAGCACAAGGAAAATTTGTTATTTTCTACATCTTAAGCTAATCATTGACCAGGAACCATACAGATTTTCTGCACTAGCACCTCATAAATAGGGGATGCTACTTCATGATTCAGAGTTCTCTTCTTGCCAACTCAGTAACAGAGTCTCAACACAAGCTAGTACATATTTAAATACAATAATTGGATTTTTTTATCTGTGAGGTTTCTTGACTTTTTTTTCCCCATTAATTTCTTCTCTGCCTCCTCCTGGGTTATTTTGCAGAACTACACTCCTGTCAGTCTAGCAGTATTTTACAGAAAATCCAAATCTATTTATTTATCTATAGTTACCAAAGTAAAAACTGCATCCATCTGCAAGAAGAAGAATTGTACAACGCTATCTGAGCTCCCACATTTTGACTGCTTTGCAGGCCCCTACTTAACCTTTGTTCTATATTGTTTTTAGTAAGTGAGAATAAATGAGCCACATTCTCTTCTAACTTGTCATGTAATACACTCGGTTATTTATCACACGTACTCATGCCCTCTTTTTTAAAGAGAGTTCTCTTAAGAATTTTCAATTCTTCTAAATTTTTCCTATTTGTTCAATTTATTTAATAAAGTACTAAAGCCTCTAAAGGAACAAAGAATCCTAAACACAAGAGCAATATTAATTTTCTTATAATATTTATTGAAAACAAAACCCAATCCATGAATCCTGAAAAACATAACTCAGTTATCTGAAATGTGTTTTCAAAATTATGCATTTTTCTTCTCTAGAATATTATTGAAAACTGACTATTGTTCAGGGAACACTTTATATATTTATTTTTGTTCTGTTTCACAACAACATTCCGGATTATGAAGCTCCAGTTAGTGATTGAGGCAAATACGTTACCTTAAGATACTTCCTTTCACCTCACCCAGATTCCTCTGCTTTTTTGAAGTTTAATTACAAAGTATTTGTTTATGGCCAAAAAAACAGCCTCAGATTCCTGCTAACAGACCTTCTTCATGCCTAACTTCTGATATCTTCAAAACAACATGTAACATAAATTTTTTGCTTATATGCTAAGTTATACTCCTTTGATAATCAGTTTTCACAAAAAAAAAAGAAATTTACAGCTACTAGATCTTGTGAATACTTAAGAATATCTACATAAACAACTTCTTGATGTTAAAAAGAAAATCTTCACTTCGCACATGTAACTATGTAAGACTCTAGTGAATTAATTTAAAAACTTCAAAGAAACCAAAAGTGCAGCTAACATAGCCAGAGCAACCCATAACTGTTGGATACCTTTGGGGAAAAAAATATACACTTCACTGAATCAAAGGCAAAATCCAAGACAATAAAAACTTCAAAAACCAAGCAGCAAATCTGACAACCACCTGTAGAAAGCCTGGGAGAGTGCTCTTAAATCATAAATTGGTTTAGTATGGTTTATTTAATTGCATGCAGAACATAAATACACTGAATAACTTATCCAAGTTTATACTGATGCCTAGGAGTGGCTAGCTGAAAACAGAGGCTAGACAAGATTAAGAGAATAAAAGCAGGGATTTATTGAGGGCCTTCAATAGGAACACCTTGGGAGTCAAAAAGCCCCCAAGGAGCTCCACCCAAAATGGACGTTGGGTCATGGGTTTTTCACACTTTTATAAGTTTGGGCCATTTGCATATCAGGGTTAATCCTCCAATTACAAATGCAGGTAATGATGTAGTTACCCCAAGATTGTTCCCCCTCCCCAGAGTCTTAGTTTACATATTTGGGGGCCTGGGACAACAAGGTGTCCTTGGGTCCAGGCCCAGAGAGGGTTTGTCATGTCTAACAGTAGCTAACAAGCCATGTGAAGTTTTACAGTTACACACTAAACCAGTACAGGGTCTGAAAGTACAAAAGCCAAATCCTAAGGCATCAGTACATCAGACAAACTTGGCCCAAAGGCCAAAGAACCTGACAACTTTGTTTCTTCTCAGAAAAAACTGGGTCTTGGATCCCTCAGACTAAGGTATATACATAAATACAGCTGGATGCTGCTAGCCATGTGTGCATAGTCACTTCTGTAATTAACTGATGGGGCAGTAAGCTCTTGTGCAAAGTAGGTTCTCCCCAGCCCAGCATTTGATGCTGATAGCTGTTTTCATAGCTGCATGAATGTATGATCTTACTGTGGTCAGCAAAACAATTAATGGGGTAAATTCAGATCTCTCATCACAGCTTTTGTAAAAATTTTTCCTGAAGTTGTCCCCTGACTGCTGCATGTGAGTACAGTTGTCACTTTCAACTACTGCACAAAGCTGGGAGGAGCTATTGACACTACCTGAGTACTCCATGTAGAAAAACAAAGGTTTAACACTTAGATTTAACAGCCCTGCCAGATCTAAAGCTGACAAAATATAATCTCATTGCAACTTTTGATAGGCACTACAATATAAATAGAACTGCAGCTGGTAATGAAAACAAGTGGCTCTATCCACCAAGTAGCAGACAATGGATATGAGCCCAATAAATCTCGTAATATTGCTCTTATACTAAGTGGTAAAACTTCAGTCTCACCAGCACATGGGACCATCTAAGAGAATACCAGATCATTTAATGGATTCTGATCAATGAAATTACTGTCACAGTCAGCACTTGTCTAGACCAGTTAGTTCTGATTTCTCATTACACTTTCCAGGAACTAATGTTTATGGGATGTCAAGGTTACCATTGGCAATTAAAGAGGCCAACAGATCAAACAGACCACACAGCTCAACCTCAGATACATCCTGGCGTCAACAGTCTCTCACACAAATCAGCATTCAGTCTGGACTCACTGTAGATTTACATACTTTTAAGAACCCATGCGACCAATAATAAAAATTTGGAAATATAGAAAGAACTATTTCTTTGGAAGAAGTACAGGAGGGAGGTAATGATGCATCAAAGAGCGATGGGGCAAGTGCACCACACAGATTACAAACAGAGAGTCCTACACAAACCAGAGGAAGTTTCAATTTCTACACAGCTCAGGCCACAACCCAGAGAAAGTGTCACTTTGTAGCAACCCATGCTAATGAGGCAACAAGACAACAGAGATAGCAAGGGGAAACTCCTATGGTCTAAAAACCTTACCAGAGAAGGAGCCATACTTTCTTATCTGAGAAGCGCCCTTCTACTGCAATCTTTACACCACTCAAACCTCTCAGCACCAGAAACTACTTGTTCAGTGCAAGGCCACAGCTCAGTCTCTACGCTGCTCAATTTATTTTGGCAGACAGAGTTGTCGAATGCTGTTTTTCTCAGTGCTGCCAGCACAAATACTAAAGGGTATAGAGGGTAGCAGACAAGCTGTACAGTTAGCAAGCAAACCAGTTGAATTACTAACGACACTATGTTCTACTATAAGAATGTAAGTTTTTTCAACTTCAGACGTAATAGGAAGAACAGAATGAAGAATAGAAGAGATGCCCATTTTGGGACCATTAAAGATTAAGATAAAAAGAGAGGAAAACATTTTAAATGCTATACTTCAAGTTACTCTAACCAGGACATCATAAAATACTTAAGATTTGGGACGTTGATCATATTTGCAACATCTGTTCCATGTCCAGTCAGCAGTTACAGCCCAAACACCTCCAAGACTGCTCATTAAGTCTTACAATCCATAACGAAAGTGTCAAAAGATACACTTCAAGAATACAAACCAATCCTATGATCTACTGTTGAAAACATGGGACTAGAGCTTAGAAGACAAAATTTCTATTATTAGCTATGGGGTTGAATAGCCACTTTTTGGTCCTAAGAGTTTCCATTTGTACAATATGGACAAATATGTACAAAGAAATAATAATCCTACTTCTTTGTGAAAGGGTATTTTGAAAACTAGTGACACAATGTATTCAATCAGAGTCAGGAGTATCATCACATCGTTACAGTTGCATCTCAGCTGAAAACTTAGTAAACAACTTCACCAAAAAATATTTCCATAAAACATCTGCCTGTTAATAAAACCCAAAGAATCTCACCAACAAAACGTTTTAGCTTGCTATCTCTCTCCAGATTACGGTATCAAGGGACTCAAAATATACCAGGAGTCGAAAATAGAGAAGGTACAAAGAAAAGCAGCATTTTATTTACTTTTTGAATGAAGGTTCAAAATATTCAGAAAACATGCATTCATGATTTGCTTTATGGCGACTGTACATGACACAGGAAGACCTATCATATACAGCAGAGTTTGGTCTTCTTTTGGGTAAAAGATTGAGTTTTAGTGAACACAAACAATATCATCAGTTTAACCACTAAGCCTACTCCTAGAAGGAGCTGAACTTTTAACAACCTCATCCATCTCAGCCACAAGATTCAAATACTAACACTTTCAACTTACCTATCATTAAAGGCAAGATAAAAAAATCTCAATGTGGAAACCATCTCTGTGCAACGTTTAGACAGACACAGCTTGCATAGCTCTGTGTTAAAAATTCAAGACACACACCTTTTTTCTGATTGTACAAAAGGAAATAGATTCAAAAGCCGAGAATAAAGATGTATTGCAGGTCTCCCTGCAAAGATCCTCATGTGCAATCATTATTCTGTATTACTACACCTAAAATGCCAGAAGAGGACACAGTGTACATGGCTGTTTCCAGCATCTACTGCCAGCTTCAGGAGGAAAATAATTTTGAGGTGTCTCACTTTTGAAAGATCTAAATTGAACTGTATACAAAATTCTGAGTAGGTCTGAAATTCTGTATTTGCAAAGTGTTGAAGTATAAACATTTAAATTTTATTTCAAAGAAGCACAACTAAGAAAGACTGATTTACCTTAAGCTTGTATGTGTCTTGCTTGACTTATATTAGACAAATACTTGCCATGAACTCTACCGTGCAGAATCTGCCATTGCCACGCCTGCAAACCAAAGAGTAAAAACATGCTCAATTATTTTTATCTTTATTTTGTAATAGGCACATGGTAAATCTTTTGCAGAAGTAAATGGATACAAATTACACTCATTTACATCTACAAAGAATTGGAGTTACTGCTCTATTATAACCAATGAATACTGATTCACATCACTTTTAACAGCAAATAATTTTCATTAACACTTGAAGAGATTTAATATTGGGTGTATAGAGCTGAAGCTTTAAAAAATATTTAATAGTGTTTCTTTTTCTCCATCAGAGGCAAATGCTGGCATTGCTGTGGGAACATCAACTTAGGAATGTCTCACTTTTGCTCAAAAACACAAATTTAATAAACTATAACCATTTCACTGCAAAGCAGATCTTACTAAACTTCTAGACCAGCTCTCTGAAGGTTTCTCACTTGTCATCATTTGCAGCATCATTTGTATACACTTTGACTTATTTTTTGCAACATTTACTCCCATCTTCAGTATCTTGATATAGTATCTGAAACATACAACTGTAAATAATACAGAAAAACAAACCAAAAAAATCTGCATTCATTTACAATCTACTGAAAACACGTGAATACACGAATGCATGCGGCACCATGAAGCATCGTTTTTGTCTGACTACCAATCACAAATGTAATGCAACACTTCAGATGAACTTTCCTCTGTCTGAAGAAGTTTTCATTCCTAGTTATGAACATTTGAATACAACTAACAGAATGCCTTTCCTACTGGTATCAGCAGCCTTTTACTCCACAAACTACCCTCATGGTCCATTTCGTGACCCTGACACACCCTCTCCAGGCTGCTCATCTCCAGTGGTTGATGCTCACTGATTCTTGCACCAGCACAGCATTGCTTGCTCCTTTCTCTTTCCAAGGCCTCAGAAACTCTCCCTGCTGTACAAGGCTGGATCCACAACTTGACCTTAGACTTCAGCTGGGTGGGGGGGAGAAGGTTCAAGAGCATCAAGATACTTTGCCAAGAACTAGAGGGTCAGTACTTGCTTGAAGTCTTACACACATATTTTTAGATGTTCTTCACTTACACACTTATCCATCAATTCTTTTCCATTCACTTTTCCTGGAAGGCACAGTATGACATCAGCTGGTTTCCAGTGCTAGCAGGAAGAGACTCCATAAACTTTATGGCAAAACCAAATGCTATAAATACAGCTCTGGCTGCATGAGCAGGCACAATAGACATAAAATAATTATCTTTCTGGATTCTCTATACCTCGCACCTAGATTCTGAAGGCACCTTATGCTTCCAACACCTTACAAGTGACAGTCTATGTGGCACATTATTTTCTCTCTGTGCTCATATCAGAAAAGCTCACCAATTTCCTCCCAAATGAACAGCAGGCTTTTCTGTAGAGCAGCATTAACCACAGCGTGTATCAAATACTGCATTCATAGAGAAGTATGTTAAGACACCATTTAGGACTGCCCTGTCTAGAAACGAATTATATGTGCCCCATCAGGCAACACAAGCAAACAATTCTTACTTAATTCTTACTACTGAGAAGACTGGATACGAGCTCTCCATAAACATTTGATAGAAATGGGGAAGAAATACAAAGGAATAGATCAAGATACTCCTACTACAGATCCAGTTTAAGCTGGTGCTCTTGCCAAAAGAATAGTGCACAACTCTTTCCTCACCAGCTGTCCACCCCCACCTCTGTATAATAGGCCTGAGAAAGGAAACAGTCAAGGTGTGATCTTGTCTACCAGCAACAGGAAAACAATAGTTTTAACCCAGACATGCTCCTAGATTCAATTCACTGCACAACCACACAGATGTTCCTGGTAACACAGAGGAAAGGAAAAACACATGAAAAATGGCACAAGCCTCTTTCAGAGCAATACTGGCAGATGCTCATTTAAATTACTCATGGAAGTAGATCATCAGATTTAGGTGCTGAATTTCACACAATTAAATCTCTACTGATTGATCCTTTTTAAAGGCCTCAAGTGATAAACAAGGCTTCCACTGCTTCTGTGAAGGAAACACTATGCTTGTAAGAATTACGTACATGTCCTTCCATATAATCATCTTCACTGTCCCAATTCTTCATCAGTGGACTGCCTCAGATATTAGAGACATGTCACTCCATATTCTTGATTAAACAATATGATTTAACTTTTTAAAATAACAAGTAAATATTTTCCAACTTTCATTTATTCTTCCTGGAGTTTAATAGCTGTAATTATTTCATAATAGCAGTTACAAGTTTCATCAATTTGAAATGCACACTGGACTTAATTCCAAATTTCTCTAATCTTCCCATATGTCCACCCTTAACCTAACTTTATTATTCAACTGCATAATTATGATATTTTAAAAAAAAGGATTATTTTTGTAAAAAAAAAAAAGCAGTAGGGCAAGAAGAAAATAAAAAATTACACCTTCCTCTGGAATTTCAGTACCTTCAAAGGACATCAGACAAAAGCTAATTTTTCATTTGTCTCCAACCCTGATTAAACCTTTTCTGCAAACAGGGTAACACAGTCAATCTAGAACTGATTATTGGGTATTCTCCCTTAAACACAGAAGTATACAAGGCAAACAAGATTTCCTGTCTTCGCAGCTTGGCTTAGCTCTGAACAATGCCACTTTCTTATATACCTTGCTTTTAGGAAGATTCTAACAAAATGGTACGACTGAAATTCCCCAGTGCCATTCTACAGCCTTTCACTACCCAAATGCCCTTGGTGCACATATATTTATTCAGTGTTCTATCCATTTATCACGGCATCTTTCACAGAATAGACACACAGCATTTTTTAAACATGCAATAGTGTACTTCCAAGAGGCCTTTGAAACTGCCTAATCATATTCCTGCTCCAAGACTGCAAGGGAAAGGTAAATATGCTATGAGAAAACACTTGAAGGCCGAGGAATCATAAAACTCCAATCACCGGCCTCAAATAGCACCACAAATTGCTTTTAACTGGTAACTCATATAAATGAAAGGTTGTCAGCTAGGGAGTCAGCAAGGGGAAAAGTGGGAAGAAAGGCAGGCAGAGGACCTAATTCTAGCAAAGGATGCCAGAATAAGGCAGAATACCAAGATACTTCAGGTAACAAGCTTAATATTCCACGGGCTGCATATTTACAATAAATTCCATAGGTTTTCCACATGAAGATGGAAGAAACTACTGCAGTGTGTCTCCATTCAACAAAGAATGATCAGAGAACAGCCACACAACTAAGTTGCTTGAGTTCAATCAGTTCAAGAAGAAGACCCTCTGTCACACATCAATCACAGGTCCCTGCCTGCAGATATCAGTACAATCCAGACATTGCCGGGCAGCTGAGATCCACCAATTTGCCTCCAAAATGTCCTTCTTCCAAATTTGAGAGACACATAGCTTTCTCAGGAGGAAACACACTGCAGACACTGCAGTGGTAGGAAAGAAAAATCATTCAGACTGGGTTTATGGAATACAGTCCTCAAGAAAAAAAGCAGAATCTCGCTAAAATCAATTTCACAATTGAAACAATGTTTTCCTGTCTCAAATTCCAGAAACAAGAGGCTGATGCCTATTTGCATAGATATTCAAAAGGCAGCAAAATTTTTAAGTGGACAGTATTTCCTAAAATTCAGAAAAAGTACCCTTTAAACAACTGCCCTCTTTTTCCCTCTCAAAAGATTATTGTCACTGTTAATGGTGTATTCAATTGCTGCCACTATTTTGAGCACCCGTCTGCTATTGAAAGAAGATTGTATTAACGGTTTACTACAGTGTAGCAGCTAACAGACTTTCTGCACTATTTGTTCATCTGATCTACTATTTAAAAAAAGCAATTGTGAATAGTCATCCCAATGTGTGCAGCGCCTTAATACAAAGTTTATGCAAGCACACAGTCAGGGCAGTCTTAGCTACAAGTTTCCAGCCCTTCCTAACAAGGTATTTCCTACAAGCCCCATCCCTCAACACCAACTCCCAATTCCAAACTAGGCAGGCCAGGGTCTAGCTCCTCATTAATCCCCATTGCCCATAACAAGCAAAGACAGCACTCAGATCTTCCAGGACAGGATCTAGCTTTCATTAATCTTCAAGGCAGACAGTGACAACAGACCTTTTATGGAAGGATACAGGCCTTGGCTAATCACTCCCCAAAGCAGGAAGGGAGATTAAAATCCTCATCCCAGAAGACAGCAGCTCTTTTGGAGGTTAAATCTGTGTCTTTCTAATGCCACTGCCATTCATTACAAACTGTCCCTGCAAGACAACTGCCTTCCCTCCTCCATTTCCAGTCCCTAGACTCCCAAATTTGGATGAACTGCATTTTACAAAAAAGACAACATCCACAAACAGATCACCTTTCACTTGGAACACCAGTCGTTCCCAGAGACGCAGAGACAGACAAGACAGACAGACATAACAGAGACTGTAAGCCCTGGCTCTCAATTCTGCTCAGCAAATGCCCACCAGGCCAGCCACACTGCCTGGTGAGCCAGTGTGCTCTGCTGGACAAATATAGAAAGCAGAAAGTGGAACAACCCTTTCAGCAGAAGAGATTCTGCTCAGCTCCCCGAGAGGGAGGAGCAGGGAGCTGAACCAGCCGAACTGCTTTACCCATACATGGTCTCTGAAAGACACCATTGCTAAGACAAGTTCCTTCACACACGCACACCCTCATTCACTGTCACACTATGCAAGGAAAGAAAAGAATTAAAGTGTACAAACCTAAAGGAATTACTGTTTTGAAACGAGTTCCAACTCCATTTAGCTTGAGCCCACCTTAATAATGCACAATTGCCTAACACTATTCACCAACAGAATCTGAGCAGCAACTCAGAAACAAGACAAAAATCACAGGGAATCCCCACATCCACCAGCATTTTAATAACTACTGAACTAGTAACATCTTCCTTGTTGCTTTTGGACACACACATCCACATATTAAGTTCTTGGTTTGACCTTCTCCCCCCTGCAGCCCAAATTGAATTACAGAAATCTTTTTAAACCCTTCTCCCTTTTTAAGTACTGTCCTAAACCAGGAATCATGACCTTTCTCATTGGTTGATAATAATTACTGTGGTGACCTGTCATACCTTGTCTGTTTTCCCTGTAACCCTTTTTGCCAGTGTTTAAACACAAACTAAACCTTTTCCTATGCATTCTTCTTAAAAACAGAATAAATGTACTTCTATGCAGCATCCCCTTCTCTCTCCACCCACCCCACCCTTTCCACATTGTGGCATGGAAAGAGCAGAGTAAGTGTAACTGAAGACCCAAGTCCCTAGGTATTCACAGAAAAAAAAATTAAAGAAGTGGCACAGTCTTTTCTTTTTTTTAAGTACACAAGTATGACAGCTTGCAAATGCAAAAGCAGTTTCATTTATATAAAAAAGCATCATTTTTCATGAGAGATTTATTACCGCACGCTGCTGCCCATTCCTTCTACTTGGTGTATCCCACATTTGTGTGGTGATACAAAACTACCTTACAGGAATTATCAGAGAAGTTCTCTCATACAAGCAAGTGGAAGCTGCAACTTCCAGCTATATCAGGAATGCAGCAGCCAATTCAGAACTCAGGAAAGTGCAGTAGTCAGGTAGTTTCATTAATGTCATGTGCACGTAGATACAAAAAATGCTGGCATTCAAACCAACAGCCTTGATATTTTTTCAAATTTCTCATTATTGAGATAATGGTTTAGGCTCCCTGCAAATTCAGGAAGACCCAGCATACCCAGAATTAGTTCTACACCTAAGCATAGCCGAAATTGTTTTCCTCACAAAAAAGGAACAAGAATATGTGTCCTCGTCTTGCTCCCCAAGAAACACCTATTCAACTTAGTCTTGAATTAAATGAAAAAAATAATTTTAAACCCAAAGAAATTCCAAAGCAAATTCTGCATCAGACAATTAGTGTCATAGCAGCTTCCACACTGAAATACACACAGTACCACCTACAGCCAGTCTCTAATAGAGATCAAATTCTGGCACTGAATGCACAATCCAAAGCATAACATGGGTGGCTTTACTCCATAAATACCAGAAAATTCTCACTTAACTTTTCCTAAGTTTCCAATGCATATAATCATGGATTTCTGAGCAGCCAAAACTGCTTTAGAGAAGTAAATACACAATCCTTTTTTTCCCAAAAAAGATTTTGCATATTGGTATTTTTAAAGGTATCACTTCTAACATCACTTAGGACTGTGCAAGGAATTTTTACTGTTTCAACTTGTTGTACTCAATTGTGCTACACATTGTACAGTCATCAAACAATCACATGCAAGAAAAAAGAAACAAAAAACCCAGAAGAAATACAATTCGTCATGTTCATTGCCATCCAAGTATTTTTTAATTCAGAATTTTAAATGGAGAACAGAAAATTTTTGAAGACAAATAACAAGGAAATACAGGTAAGTAGGCAAAAAATATTTTCAGATGGTGCTCTGCTTTGGAATACAAAATTATAAATTAGAGAAGAATTACTTTTACACTGTATTGTGCCTAAACAAAATGCAAAAGCTAGATGTGATGTTCAAAATACATTCTCTCTTCCTGAAAGATCAATATTTCACTGCCTTCTAAAGAAACATTTATCAAAACTCTATCTTGTAAGATTTTGCAGAGATAATAAGATGCCCGGTGTCCATCCTGCAAATCTCTACATATATTAAGAAAGATGCTATCATTTTTGTATGTAGACTTGGACATTGTCTGCTAAGTGCTTGATTTGAATTACAAACTCCTCTGCTTTGGAAAAAAGCAGACGCGAATATTCCTTTTCCAACAGAGTCTAAAAAAATTTTGGATTGCATATCTATGTTGGAATATCTTTCGAACTGCATAGTTTGGGACAAAAATAGCAGAGAATATGCATGGGTTCAGTGAAAACCTGAATTTTAAGTGATGTTTGAAGAACAACAGTTTTACTTTGACATGTGAAATACTGAAATCCAGTGGATAACAACTGCATTATTTTTGTGAAAAGTGCAGTACAAAGCAGCCTGCAGATAGAAGCAAAAGCTATCAGAAAGAACAGTTTTGATGGTGGTGAAAAAAAGAAGCCAAGGTCCTGAAAAACTCAAACTAATTTGAAGTAAAAACAACGTTAAGACAGTCACCCAGGTTCTTATATGAATTGGGAGAGCATTCAGTTCTGAGAGAATACAGAGTATGCAAGCATTAAAAAAATGTTCTGCAAAGGAAAGCCTGCTAGATACCACACCAACATGACACCAGATACTCAACAAACACCCATCCTCTTATCCAGATGCTCATTTAAGATCTCCTTGAGGCGTGCTGCTGAAAAGGACAAAGAACCCAAACTGCCTGCTCATTTGCATGGATTTCAGCAATACTCAAGCTAGTTATTCCATGCTACATTGCAAGTAATTTAGTCAAATCAATGTAAAAATCCCAGAGCTATATGGTTTGAAGCCCAGTTTACATAATCTTAAATCTACCTGGGACTTTACCACTGCAAGTCAAGCCATTAAATCAGTTATAAATCTACTCTAAATCAGTAAAGACTCATTATCAAAACTTGCAGTTTGTCAGTTTGCCTCTAACAGAGCACCTAGTAAGCCAGCACACCTTTTCTAAAAACAAAACAAAAAGACCACGATACACTAAGTATACTGAAGATACAAGGGTAACATGCATACATGGGACAGACAAGACAGCTTGCGGACAAGCATTCCTCTTCTGGAATAAGGCTTTCACTTACACATACCTGTGCCACAAACTGCATCATCTAAACTGAAATTCTTCACTAAAAGTTGGAGACTACTAAAGATTTCCCTTCAGCCATCTAGTTGCTCACTGTTCATCCTGAATTCAGCTAGCAATGATGCATTTTCTTCAGCAGAGAGCTAAGACAGCTGGAAGTTTGAAGCTACTCAAGATGTCAAAGATGACTTCCTTTCCCTGCGATGATGACTGTGCCACACTAGATTGCTGTCACACAAATAAGCCTGCTCTGTCCATCACTGTTCAGACTCGTGAGCTATTCCTCCCTACAGCAAAGCACTTGCAGACTAAGTGGCACTGCAGCTTTGAGGTATATTTTAGTTTAGAGGTATAGTTTAGTTGCTCGAGTCTCACATCAGGTGCAAACAAGATGATGTGCAGTTGATGTTTGGGAAATCTCCTCTTGAAATGTGAATGCTAAAGCTCTCTCTTTTCACTGTTATGTCCCAAACACAAAGCGTCTTGGCACCTTTCTAAAATAGGTTGTAAACAGCAATAGCAGAAAATGCGGTATCTTGCATTCTTGCATTTATTTGTATAACACAAGTATCTCTGCTGACTTGAGGAAGGGCAATAAAACTACTGGTTAATTTTTCCAATCAAGATAATCTCTCTTGCCTCAAGAAATCTTGTAACAGGATCACCACTCAAGATCCTGTGCTGTGATACTTTGAGAAATGCCCATTAGAGGCACCAGATAACTTTTCTCAATTTACAATTACCATTCTAATAAATCCTGAAATATTTCAGTCTTCTTTGATTTCTACTATTTTTTCTCCTGCCAAATACCTAATCAATTGATAAAAATTATACCTTCTTGCCTGAAGGCAGTTACCAAGGCAGTGAATAACTCTGCACATAGTCTTGAAGGACAAGCAATACTGAACATACCCAGACTGAAATAAAACATTTCAGACATTCATGGCAAGACTGAAAAATAAGAAAGCAGAAATATAGATCTGAGTCTGTTTGACTATTGCTGCTGTCTCAGTAACCAAACTCACATTGACTTGGAAAACTGGACATACTACTTAAGAACAGTCTCCAGTTCAACAGCCAGAATAGTGGGTTATTAGATCTCAGTGCTAAAGACTAATAACCAGGATATCTCAAAAACCATGAGAATTTGTCTCACTTCCCACCTACTCTAAAACAGGCACTAAAGGAAAAATTAGAGTGGGCTTTCTGAAGAGCTTTGTGGCAGATGACTCAGTAACTGATAATCAATAACCACATTTCAGAAAAATATGCAAGAAATAATTAAGGAGCAACCTGCTCACAACAAAGTTTCCCAATAAGTTCAATTAGATACTGGATTACAGGTAGAATCTTACTTTAATCAGTGTGAATCTAAATATTTAAGAATCACATAAACATCTATCTTTTATGAAATTCAACCAATTCAGGATATTGTTGGTGATTCCTGAAGGAAATTTACACAATATTATAAATATTTCCCTTATTTCAAAGTGTCATATTTTGTTTCAACCAATGATTCTTCAACTGATGTACAGGTTACTTGGCAAGGAATGGATTTATCACTAATGAGACAGACAACTATTGTATATCTATGATCCTGCCACATCTCCTGTTTTCCCCTTTAGAGAAGTGGTGCCAGGGAGTATGTTTTCAGAATCCCTGCTTGTAGCAGAAGAACTAAAAGAACCTTCCCCCTACCATGCAAAGATTATCTTACAAGTGCATCAAGCTTTGGAGGCCTAGCAGAAACATGGACACAGGAAAAAGTACACAGTACTACCATGGATTTCTTCAGCCTATCTCCCATTGTGAAAGATGGGCAAATTCTTCTCACTTTGCAGGTCATTTACTTTCAAAACAAAGCTACCCAACACATAAATCTTCATGTTTTAGTGTTCATGACTTTAGAACAGTCACTTTTCAATTGTCTGCTTTTCTACAGATGCTGCGTTCCTGCTTTCTTTTGCATGTAAACAGAATGCCCTAAACCTGCATCAATTATTTTGTTACCATTAAAAAAAAAACAAAAAAACCAGATACAAAAGGGGAAACATGTAACTCAGCAGCTCCGATTCAGCAACGATTTTTCCCCAATGTAACATTAGAAACTTTGACAGGGGAGGGAAGAACGGAAAAAACACAGCCATGCAGAAATGATCATTCAGAAAGGGTGAATACACTCCTCAAAACAGCATACACTTTCCCAAAATAATTATCAGCAATAATTTTGAATGTGAGCAGAGGCTGAAAGAGAATGGTAAGTGCCTTAAGAAAAAATAATTCTTTACATCACCGTACCTAAAAACCCAAATTTAAGAATTTCAGTAGTATATACATTTGCACACATGTCTCTGAGCAGATATAAGAATTGTGCTCCTGTCCTGGGGGTTCTTCATCAGCAGGAATGCAACTCAACATATTAAGCTGCTAGATGCAAGCTGTACCCACCCTAACATTTCCCAGCTCCGTCTAAAGAAGTATGTATGTATTTTAAGCATCTACCACAGCAGCAGTATTTCCAACAATGCTGCTTCTTCAAGACTTGGGTCCAGACACAATTCTAGGAAGATATAGTATCTCATATTATGCAGAGATCCCAAGAACATAGCCGAGGGGAATGGAAAAAAGAATAAAAATGTGATGGGTTTATTATGGCTGTGCAATGCCAAGTCAGTGCAGTAAAATCTATGTGATGAACTAACCTACAGAAAAACAAGGAGACAGCAAAAGACACTAGGAGAGAGTTCAGCAATTTTTGTAATCACCGGTAAAAAGAGTAAGACTGGGAGGACAGACACACACAAAAAATAAAACCACAAATTCAAGATAGTCAGAAAACCCAAGCTCTTGTAAGCCAGAAGTCAAGCGTGCTTCAAGATATAAATCCACACCAAATACTTTTTTAAATCAAGCGAACTGGTGAAACACACCCAACGACCACACTCAAGCAGTACATACAAGAAAGCTGCAATGCCTGAAAAATGTTCCCCGACAACTTCTGGCAGAAGAGAATGCCTGTGCCTTAAAGGTGAAAATGTCTGGGCCACAATTCCTCAGGAATTTAAAGGAGTGTATTCTAAGGTTGCCTCTCAACTTCCTTCTCGTAACAGTCCTATTAAAAAAGCGTGCTGTTATCAACCTTTACTGCCTCTTCACGCACTTATCACCCATTTTACGCTCCGTCTCTCCTGGTTTTTATATTGCTCTTCCTACTTCATTCCAGTAGTATCTGTCACGCCTTCTCATACTTGAGACTACAAATCCTCACACTGTGCTGAACTCCAATTTCCCTGCTCGTGCTTCTCGTATGCCTGACTCGCCTCCACCCCCTGGTGCACCAGCACACATTTCACTGCTTCAGCGGACAGACTCCCACCGTGCCGACGACAACAGCAACCGCATCCCAGGTTCCTCTAAGTGCTCGGGGCGCCCAGCCCGGCAGGCTGACGGCGGCCGAGCCCGGGGCAGCCGCTCCCCGGCCCCAGGGTCCGCCCGGCCTCGCCGCAGCCCCC
>VZRS01011760.1:1268785-1278921 GCA_013398055.1 Ifrita kowaldi | reverse complement strand
CTTCTACCCATCGCTGCTGTACACGGTAGCGCGGGCGCGGCTGCCCGGGTCCCGCCGGCCCTGGTTCCACCGCATCGACGAAGTCGTGCTGCTCGGGGCGCTGCCGCTGCGGGGGCGCATCCGCAGGGTAAGGTGGGCGCAGCGGGGCGGGCCGGGCCGGGCCGGGAGGACCGGAGGTCCCTGACGGTGCCTGTGCCCGCAGCTGGTGGCGGAGGAGAACGTGCGCGGCGTGGTCACCCTCACCGAGGACTACGAGACGCGGTTCCTCTGTTTTTCCCCCCAGGTGAGCCCCGGGATTGCTGGTGTCCCGTCCCCAGACGGGTCTCTCGTCGTTCTGTGCCGGCACAGATGAGGCTTTAGCCGCCTCCTGCCGTCATCCCGGCAGCGACCGCCAAGTCCTGTGGCAGCAAAGACGCGACTACTCGTACCTAAGCCGACTTTAAAAACTATGCGACAAACCAGTAAAGCGTGAGCATGCGAGTGAACTGTTGCAGCTGCAGTGGCAGGAAGGGACAGGGAGCATGGAATCCACGTACATCACTATACAGGAATGGCTTTTGAGTTGGGAAGAGATCCCAGCTTCCCTCTTTTCCTTTAGCTGAACCACATTTTTTAAGTCCCCTTTAACTACTACTTTTTGATGACCAGCACTTAAGTTTCATACATCTGATTTAAAGGATTGACATTCAAAGTCTGTTTACAGCCTCTCTGAATTTCTCAACTGCCTCAACAAGTTCTGAGTTTCTTTCAGTAAAAAAACCAACCCAAAATTTCAGTGACCAAATCTGCTCTGTGTATTACAGGAATGGGAGGCAATGGGAGTGGAGCAACTGCGTCTCAGTACTGTGGATCTAACTGGAGTCCCCACCTTGGAAAACCTGCACAAGGGCGTGGAGTTCATCCTGAGACACCGAGCCCGCGGTAACAGCGTCTATGTGCACTGCAAGGCAGGGCGCTCCCGCAGTGCCACCATGGTGGCAGCATACTTAATTCAGGTCAGAAGGAGCCTCTGCTAAATGGGGCTTATTTTCATTAAAAACGGAAATAAAATGCAGACAACCTTTATAGTTAACTCTCACTCAAGAAGCCTGAGCCCATACAGGTTAATATTCCACGATTTTACAGAGTTTGGACACCCGTTTTAAGAGAGGCCCCAAAATTACCTTGGCTGTTTTGAATGCAAATGCAAATTTTGAATGATTCTGCTTTTCTTAGTTCTTTCTGTGGAGGAACAGATTGAGGTAGGAATAACAAGTCACTCGTGAGCGTAGGTTCACTGAGCAGATAAACATCCATTTTTGTTGTTCATCTTTTCTCCTTGGTTCACTGGAGTGGTGAGCCTTCCTACACTTTTTCCATAAATACAATTTAGGATCAAGAGAACTCACTTCAGTTTTCTGAATTCCTCTACCAATCCAATTAGGGAAATTAGCACTAAGAACAAAATCCTACCTGTGGATTCTTCCTTTTGTTTTATTAAGCTCTCCCTAGAAAATTTTCCATTAATGCTGAAGGGAAAATTTTCTCACTAAGTGCTGAAATGTGACGGGAGTACCAATAAAGTTTTTTTAAAAAA
Organism: Ifrita kowaldi; assembly: GCA_013398055.1. Taxonomy (NCBI): domain Eukaryota; kingdom Metazoa; phylum Chordata; class Aves; order Passeriformes; family Cinclosomatidae; genus Ifrita; species Ifrita kowaldi. Next base: position 1,277,345 of record VZRS01011760.1, on the reverse strand, counting down.
ATTTAAAAGTCAGCTGCACTTTTGCTCTGGACCAGTGAGGCTAAAACAGGAAACTGTTCACAACATGAAGGAAGAATGAGCGAGACAGAAAGTAAAGGGCCCAGGCAGCAACCGTTCCTCTTTAACTGAGGGACTCATTTCATGAATGTGTGACTTTCAGACCTCTCTGAGAGGAACATCGAGTAAACCTAAGGGGCAAAGCAGCAGCAAGCTTTCTAACACCTCTAATGTTGCCTGTAGCCTCCAGGAGGGTTCCATTAACTGGTGGAAAGATGGAATGGATTTTCACTTGCTGGGTTTCTGCCTTTTCAGCTGCATCACTGGAGCCCTCGGCAAGCAATAGAGGCCATTGCCAAGATTCGTCCCCATATCCTCGTTCGACACAAGCAAGTCCAGGTCCTGGAGAAATTTCACAGGAACATGATCACTGGGAGAACTGCATAACGTAGTAAGGACTATCAAAATCCCCCTATCAGCTGCTATAAAAAAAGTTTTTATGATCCAACAAAAGCTTAGGTGTTTTTTTTCTTGACCATCAATAAAGAACTGTTAACATAAATTACAGTAAAGGGGAAATAGGCCTGTTTCATCAAAGCTTTCTTTCCTTATGGCTAATATCCTAGATCTCTTGGACCCCCATAGTTCTTTGTCACACATCAGTGCTGAGTGGAACCGCAATCCACGGGAAATCCAAAAATATTTGTATTTGAAGCAAAGAGATAAAAACAAAATACTTTGTCTCAGTAGAGACTTTATTCAGATTCTTACCCAAAGGGTTACAGTGCCAACAGAGAGGGGTAGGAGGAAGTGGTCTTATTTCTGTCTTTTCACCAACACTATGTTATAATTACAGGTGGGGATTTCCTGTACAGTAAAGGAAGCCAATGCTCTAAAAATTATCTCCCTCTTTATACTAGGTGGTGACAGAGCAGTAAGCAAGTAATCAGTTGGTTACCACTCCTCTAGGAGAAGTGCTGAATGTAACCTAAGGGTCCTGGGGTCAGTTCTGGAATCTGTTTGCCAGGCCCTGCTTCTGCAGTAGGACACAGGAATGTTTAAATGGGGGTATCCCTGGGGGACACAGTGCACGTCTAACTCTGTGACTGACACAGCAGCAACACACAGTCTCCTAGGCAGTTAAAACTAGCAGTCTGGGCCAAGGAGGATGTTGTCCATATGCCATAGGATTTTTTAGTGGTGTATGGTTCCAGGCTAAAATAGCCATTTGCTGCCGTTTGGGCCTCAAATGCAAGCAGCTTATCATCAAGGAATCAAAGTAATAGCATGTAGTCCATCTGAAATCTACAATACAACAGTTCAATACAGTTCCAATAGTGCTATGGAAAAGAATAGGCCCACAGTCAGAAAGCCTGTACTTCCTCTGCACAGGTGCAGAGGATGGGGTCTTTACTGGATGTTGTGAGCTTGTAGTAATTGGGACTGATGCTGAGGGTCGCAGGTGTCTTCGAGCTGCACAGCAAGACACTGTTGCTGTCTTTCTATCACTGCGCCTGTTTAGGCCAGGACAAACTGCAGGTTAGTGAGCAACACTTTGATGCCACTCGTGACTGTTACAACAGAGGTGGCTGGGTTAAGTTTAAAAGTATTTGCATCACCCTTTTTATAGCGGTCGCGAAAGACATAGATGCTGCCATTGCAGCTGGCAATTTTCCAGAGGGATGGTACTGAGCTCCAGGCATCCGGGAGGCATAGCCGGGTGAAGCTATCCAGTAGGGGATTGTAGCAGAGCAGTGAATCCCCCTCGGCCACAACGAACACCACATCCTTGTGCACAGCAGCGTGCATGCGCCCTGCGAAAGGCAGTACATATGGCTTCACGTGGCATTTCTCTGTGTTGGTATCATAGCACTGAATCAGCCGAGAGGGCTTGGTGAAGAAGTCTAAGTCATTTTCCTCCCCACCCAGCAGGTAAATGACACCATTAAGGTTTACCCCCGCAGCTCCAGAGACTGCCACTTCCAACTGGCTGGTCTCTGTCCACACGTTGTCTCGTACTCTGTAATATATGACAGCATTAGAGAGAGTGTCCTGTAGAGTTTTCCCCCCCAGTGAATATATTGCATCCTTGCTTGGCACGGAGACGAGGGTGTGCTGGAGCCGGTCACGGGGCAGAGGAGCACACCATTCCCAGTCTATAGTCGCATTGTTGCATTTCCACATGCGTCGTGGAATGGAGCCACCAACAACATACAGGTCACTACCGTGCTTGCAGGCCGCGGTGATCTGGTGACACAGGCTGTTCTGGCCACTCACACTTATGGAGTCATCATCAGCACAGTGCAGAGAGACAGCGAGCGAATGTGTACGTGATGACTCCTTTCCAATCAGATAGATGTGAACATTTTCTCCAATCACCTGGGCGAAAGGAGAAGAGTGTCGGCAGAATTAGATTTGTTTACACAAACATCAGTGATGCTCAAGACTGAATTTTTCAGTTTAGGACCCACCTGTGGGCCTGAGGTATATAACCTGCTTCCCAAGTCCTGCCACCCTACAGCATTCAGGATTCAGAGCCTCAAGGCCTTTTCAACATACCATTCATGTCTGATACAATAAAATAGCCACAGACATCACTGCAACACAAGTGTTCAAGGTTTACGTAAGGGCCAGTTACATCACTGATGGAGTACAGTTGTTATGAGGGGAATGCCAAACAGATTGCTGAACAGTTTCTTTGGTAACTGAGGTGAAACAAGTTATTTGTGGCACTGTTCCAATCACCAGTGAAAGCAGGCTCAGGTTAAAATAAAAAAAGCTGTCAGTGGGGTTGCTATTTATGACACTGAAAGTATCTTCTCACAAGCACCATGAATTTCAATGACTTTTGTATTTTGTGACTTTCAAGTCACACCTGTGAGCAGAATACCCTGCCCTGAGAAATGTGAAACCAGCAAGTGCTATACCAGCCCCAGAACATAAGGTCTTTTTATACCTTCAGACTCGATCGCAGAGTCTCTGAAAAGCCCGCTCGCTCCTCCTTGTTGAAGTTGATCCAGGTTTCTATGGCAACTGCTGGATTCTGAGAACACGGAACGCCATCTGCGGTTTGGGGACAGAAATGCATTTACAATATCTAGACAAAGGTGTATGTACTCAGGAACACCCTTTTCCTGCAGCTGCCTCCCCCCACTCCCACCACAAACCCTACTTTCTGGAGAGGAAAAATAGACACAGGTGTTTATGGATTTTGTCAGGCATGATCAGCACTGCCAGCCAGCCAACTACATGAAATTAATTTCGGTAACTATAAGACAGAGTTGACAGATCTTAAGCACTTTGGATGAGTTTCAGCAATCTATTCACAAATCTATGTCCAAGAGAAAGAGGACAGGAAAGAGAATTTACATGCAGTGTGACGACGACAAATACTTTCTTATTTAATCATTTAGGCAAAAAGATTCTGTTGAGAATCTCAGCACCTGCCTTTCTTTCAGGCTGGTCCTAGAAACCTATCTAGCAAAAGTCATCTGCAGAATGTGTCTGAGCACTGTCAGGCAGTTGACCCTCATGACTGAACATCTGGTGTTGCTGCTATCCTCTTAACATTTGGAAATCCCCAATGAGCTACTAGAGCTTTTCTTAGCCGTGTGACAGTAGGAAACACTCGACAGACTGCATCAAATTTCAATCTCTTTCCAGACATAACTGGAAGTTTTGGTTAAGCCACAAACTTTTGCATCGTCATCATCAGTACATTCTCTAAAAGATTTTAGGTATTTCCTTCTAGTTTGAAAGCTAGCATTTATGCCTGTGTTCATTGAGAAGCTTCCCTATGAAGACTCTCTGATTTTGTAGTCTGTTCTCATGACAAACTCTGAATTCAATGATGCTGAAGGCACCAGACAAATTCCAATGCTTTTCTCTATAGTGGAAAGGAGCAAAAAAGGTGTGGCACAAAAGCAGGTATTTCAACTCTGTTTAAAAGGATTCCCATAAGCTAACTATCACATGCAGTGCTTAAATGGAAAAAATTTGGTTTTGAAATTGATCCTAGAGTGCAATAGAAGGTAAACTTAATAAATCACTATTTCATGAAATTAATTTTAATCCTTGCCACTAAAAGCTTCCTCTGTTTAATTCTCCATTAACTAAACAAAGATGCAGGAAATGCAAAAGAAAAGGATTTTTCCTACCAGCAGAAGGGAAGTATTTCAGATTTTAATCCATTTTATGAGCTAAGCTGTGGCATAAATGCTGAGTAATGTGATTCTACATACGAAAATAGACGATGCATGGAAAAAAGTTATACTGAGCAATTGTTTTAATTTAAGACCAGAAGTACTAAAGTCCATAGTCCTAAAACTAGTTTTTATGTGGAATCCCTAGGAAATTATTGACCTCTACAGTTTTATTTCATTATTTTAGCGGGTTTTTTTAATGAATTCGTGACTTACTTTAAAAACTTTAAGCTGGATAGAGATCAAAATTACTGTAAGTTTATCACAGTTTTTGAGCTATCAGTACATATACTCAATAGGTTCTTGACCGTCAGTTTCTTTAGATGCAATAGAGATAATTTAATGCAGTATCTGTAAAGACTCTCATATGCATAGCATCAACTCTAAAGGCTAGTTTAAGTCTTATGGATGGATTTGCCAGTGTTCCAAAGAAACCAGTCATGGTACGTTTATTTTTGTAACAGCATATAAAACACATGACACACAAAGTATAGTTACTTAGTTACAAAGAGTAATTAAAAGCAAGAAAGAGGCACATCTGAATGCATGAGCTGCTTCTACATTCTTGCTTCCTTTAGCAATAACACCTAACTGCAGAAAAATGGACTTGTGACTGCAGCATCCTGGAGAGGTGACAAATACTGGCTGTACCTACTAGGGCAGCAGATCTTTAAGGATTGGTGGAAGCTGGACTAAGTTGCTTATGTGTTGACACGTCCTTCACAACACTGAGTCATTGCATCCATTACTGTGGAAGGCTAGTACCTTTACAAGAGGGTAATTACTGTGTTACTCAAGATGTTACAATGCCTCTATTTCAGTCAGTTGAGTGCCTAAGTAATCCTAACAATTATATACAGTTGTAAATAACACTAAAATAGTCTGAAAATATGTGCTCAAGCCTTCTTACAGATGTTGAATTATTGCATTACTATGTTAAATGATTATGAGCTAAAGGGATAAAACAGACTTTCATCAGATGTTTACTTCTGGTAAGCCGTCTTTGTTTTAATGCAAACGAAAATACAACAAATTGTTCGAAGTAATGTTTAAAAAATGTGTAACACTTCTAACCTGTTGACTCAGGAACTGCTGTGAATTTCCGACATCCTCTATGTCCCTTTTCTATAGCTTAGATGTTTCATGTCCAGTAACAATTAATAGCTTGGGGCTTTTGGTATCCAGAATGTTTTGCTTTGCTTTGCTTAGCTAAGTCTCTGAATAGACAGTGATTATGAAAGGTTGGATCTTTCCATCTATTTTGTTCACTACCTGACCAGACTCTGAAAGTCTCTTTCTATGTCCACATCCTCGGCAGTTTCAAGAGCTCCTTACCTGTAAGGATGTCTGTCAGTAGGCGGAGAGGCAGGTGTAGAAACTCCTCTGTCTCCTGCAGCTGAGACAAATGTGACTTTGCACAGTGTTTGGCAGCTGTGTAGAGCTCCATGTCACTGTGTTGATCTGCCAACCACATGACCTGCAGACAGTTTCTAACCTGCACCGTACGGGCCAGAAAACGGGAGCACTCTTCAAAAAGGGCAGTCAGCTGGTACATGTCTGCCACTTCATAGGTTTCCTGCAACTCCTCTGCCCTCAGCTTTACAGTCCCATGGTAAATATAGTCCACAAGGAGCTGAAAGACACTCTCGCTAACGTCCTGCAGCTCAATCACCCGGTTGTGGGCCTCCTTTAGGTTGGAAGTGAACATAGAACGAAAAAAGCAGCTCTGAGCTGAGAGGACCAAACGGTGCAGCTGGAATTCTTTGCCTTCCACTGATATTGTAACATCAGCAAAGAGCTCATCCTCCAAGCATAATTTCATAATACCCTGGGCTACGCGGCCTGAGTGGGAGCGGTCGGTGAAGGTGTAGTTCACAAAGTAGTTTTCTTCTGCAGAGGAGCCTCCAGTCTCTTCTGACGAGTCCATGGTGCTGCACAAATCAGACCTCCAGCAATCTGTAAAATCACAATAATTATACGGCTTTCTTTCACCACTAACAAGATTATGCAGTACTTCAGGGTACAGGGAAAAATCAAACATATTGGTAAGAGTCCAGCATATTTTAGACTAAATATAAATAGCACAGCCAGAAACTTGTGCTTGAGCTTCAGAATCTCAAACAACAAATGAGAAGCTGGCATAATTAAAATTATAATATATACCAAACTTCCAGTACAGTGAACATCACATCCCAGCAGGGCTGGGAGACGTGCATATCTTTTCACCACTCATTTCACCGACACAAAGAACCGCAGCAAGTTATTCAAGTGGAAAGTCCAGCAACCGCCCTAGGAAACTTGCAAAGCCAAAAAAAGTGGCAGCTGCATAGCTGGACTAGACGTGAAAAGGATTATGGTATCATACTAAAAAGGAGCACAGGCAGAAGCTCATATCATCAGGAGGAGTTAATTACTGTCCAAACCCAATGATGAATCTGTATCAAGGTGAACTTGTTTTCACCAAAAAGATGCATGAGATGTCTGCCAGACATAACCACCAGTCCTTCAAGCTAACCAAAGGAGATAACTGATGGTTATGCTGTTTGTTAATGTGCCAGTCAACTTCAGCATACAAAACAACATGTTAACATGTTAGATGTTGTTAGTCACTGCTTCCCAAGTGGAAAGAGGGACAAAATTCAAAAGAAAACACCTCTTAGTAGGTACCACAGATGTTTGCAGAGCTCCAGATAGTTTATGGGTCAGAAAAGCTTCTGAAACATAGAAGCACTACTACAGCAAGGAGCTCTTTTTTACCATGGCTCTTGACAGCATTAGGAACAGTTGCCTACCTGCAGTCACTTTAGACTCACTTTTACAACTGAACTACCAGCCATGATGTCTGATACCACAAATTTCTTCAATTAATAATGACCATTATTTCAAGTACAATGTTTCACAAAGATGTGATTTTTTTTTCTCCAGCAGATCCAGTTACTCTTCCATGGTTTATCTTGTCAAACATGCATTTTCTTACAATTACTGTGCTTGATCAGGAGGGCTCCTTTTGTTCTTTGCTCAAATTCTGCTCATGGGAAATAGTGTCTACATCCCTGATTGGCTGGACAAGTCCATCTCATCTCTGGTGATTGCCTGCCTTAATTACACTCTTATCTCAATTTTACAGTAGTTCTGGCCTGTCTGAAAAGTACCTATACATTAGTCTGTAAGAGACTGAGGAACTGCAGTCAGCATAGAACACATCAGTACTATTTTTCCAGCTTTACAAAGTATGAGCCTATCCTGCAAATTGGCTTCCACTTCAGTTAAAGCTCTTTATCCTTACAGTCAAGGTGCTTAGGAGCTTCAGCCGAGAATGCAGAAGAGACCACACAGAGCACCAGGATATGGACAGATGAACTACTCTGTGCCCTTGGCATGGCAGAATCAGCTGCCCACACTGCCCTGCACAACTCCCAGAGAACTGATGCCAAGTCACAGAAGAAATGCCAAGAAGCAGCTGAAGACCAAGCAAATCTCACATCCTCCTTGCAGACACCCAGACAAAGTTCTCCTTTACACCCATAGTGTCTCTGCTATAAAGAAAGAGGCATGCTGGACAGTTAACTGCCCCGTAAAGCCAAATCTTATGCTCCATGCATTCCGTAGGCCAGGCTATCAGTGACAGTGGTTTAACCAACACCTGGTACATCCCCTTCACAGAATCACTTAAGTTGGAAAAATCCTCTGAGACCACCGAGGCCAACCTATGACTGAACACCACCACGTCAACTAGACCATGGCACTGAGTGCCACTTCCAGTCTTTCCTGAAACACCTTCAGGGACAGCAACTCCACTACCTCCCTGGGCAGTCCATTCCAGACTCTAATCATCCTTCCTGCGAAGAAATTCTTCCTAATGTCCAGCCTGAACCTCGCCTGGTGCAGGTCAAGCCTGTGTTCTCTCGTCTTGTCGCTGGCTGCCTGGGAGAAGAGGCCAGCCCCCGCCTGGCTACAACCTCCTTTCAGGCAGTTGGAGAGGGTGATAAGGTCATCTCTGAGCCTTCTTTTCTCCAGGCTAAACAAACCCAGCTCCCTCAGCCACTCCTCACAGGACTTGTGCTCCAGCTTCCCTCCTTCCTTGCTCCTGACAGGGTCGCGGATGCCACGGCGGCGCCCGGGATCGGGGAACCCCTAAGCACAACTGACAGCGACCCTACGGTCCGGGGCGGGAAGAAGGAAGGAAGGGAGGCTGATCCTCGGAGAAACGCAGATTCCCACCAGGGCCGCGCTGACGCTGTGCAAGGCTCGGCGCTGGCTCAGTCCGGGGGCTGCCGGCGTCCCCCGCCCTCCGCGCCCACACCTCCGCGGCGCTCGCTGCTCCGTCCCCGGGCCGGCGGCCGCGCTGCTCCCCCCCGGCC
>VZRS01011760.1:1147713-1268767 GCA_013398055.1 Ifrita kowaldi | reverse complement strand
CGGCTGGCGGGGAGCTCCGCCGCGGACACTCGCCGTAAGTGCGGGGCCGGTTTGGGGGCGGGGGGCGGAGGGGGGCCCGCGGCGTGCGGTTGTGCCCCTGCCAGCCGGCGGGGGGGCACCGAACCGCCCCACGGACGTTCCGGGACGATGGAACTGCTGTAGTGAGCGTGTCGGGGAAGGGTTGGTCCGGTCACCCGTAAACCCCAGCTGCGCAGAAAAGTGGCTGTGTTGGTGACCGTGCTTGCTCTGGGTTCCCGTGCTTGCTCTGGGTCCCCATCTGCCCCCTTTCTCAAATGCAGGGCCAGCCTGCTGTTTCTCTGCAAAGCTGTACCTGGGCAAGAGCTACATAGCCCCTCATCGCCCTGTCTCTTAAAGGTTTTTAATCGTAACAGTGGAAAAACCCACCCCAACAGCGCGAGTTCTTAGAGTGTTTTGATTATGAGTGGCTTGCTTAAATGTTGACACATCCAGCAGAACCAGAAAACAAGGCCCTTTCTAGACCCAGGTTGAGTGACATGAGCACTGCCTAAGTTCAGATTATCATCTCTGCTGCCCTCTTTTTCATCTCGTTATTTACTTCTTCATCATCTTGTTGGACAATTCCTGCTGATCTTTAGAGTCAACAAGATTTTAGCACTGATACAAATTTCCTTCAGTATCAAAGTGTGTAGTTCCACGTTCTGTGTAGCACAAGTATGTTGCTATAGTGTAGTCTCTGACAGACAGCCGGACTGGTTAAAGGACATTACTAGTCTTCTCTCTGTAGCTTTCTGTATTACCTGTCATAATCTTGGAAACTTTATTTTTCTCCTTAGCTACTGTCAGACCAAAAAATGAAGTAGAACAGAAGCAGCTATGTGCTTTTGGGGAGTATGTGGCTGAGATTCTGCCCAAGTATATCCAGCAAGTACAGGTATGCGCTGTTTGAGAAATTGTTCTTGTGATGGAACAGGATCCAGTGAACACACCACTTGTTTGTTACCCATTTAGAGAAGTTGTTCTGGGGAAATAAAATGGTCAGAATTCCATGAAAAGTTACTGCTGTTGTTAAGCCCCTTGATCTGATGCCTTTTCATGTCTGCTGTGTCTCTTTCTTTGAGTTTTCTGCTGAAATCAGCATAATGTTTGGGTGTTTGTACTCATGTCCTTCCCGCTGTTCTGTTTTCATCAGGTGACGTGTTTCAATGAGCTGGAACTTCTGATCCATCCAGATGGGATCATTCCTGTCCTGACCTTCCTTCGTGATCACACCAATGCCCAGTTCAAATCCTTGGCAGACTTGACTGCTGTTGATGTCCCATCTCGGCAGTACCGCTTTGAGGTAGGAGCTGCTCAGAGGTGCAGGACTTGGAGGGCTTCACACGCACTGGTGCCTGTGGGTGCCCTTGCAGCTCTGACCACTTTTTTTGGTTTCTGGCATTGACAAGAAAATCTCGAGAGTTGTAGATAGAGTTTCTTTAAGTCAAAGGCCTCCAGCTGCTGAAGAAGTGGAATATTTTTTTAATTCAATATATTTCTTTCAAAAATCAAGGTAGTAGATTAATAGAAATAATAGAAATATAGACCCTAATTTATTTGTTTTTTCCAGTCAGTATCCAGTTTGATACCAAGGCAGTATCAAACAAGGCTTTAAAATTCCTTACAGAGTTTTGGGATTTTTTTCAATCTTTTTGTAGTATATATTTCCTCTCCAGAGATTATAATAATCCTCATAAGCAGCCCTTGTATTAGACTCCATCACCATAAAAGTTGGAAATGTTCCCTGATATCCAACTCGTTAGCTGAAAACTAAGTATATTTTTTCTTAGCTTTCTCCCACTGATAGTAATTGGAAGAGTGATTGATAGTCATTTTCTTCGAGACAGACTATTGTCAAGTGTTTCCATCCCTCCAGTAGTCTCTCTTTTAAGATTTAGTATCTCTCTTTACTTCTGCTCTTCTACATCAGTCGTGTTTTCTAAGTCACATAACTTTTGTCACACTGCTAAGGACCAAAGCTATTGGAACCTCAGTTGTAGGAGTGTCTTTTTGTGGCCGGCTCTGAAGTGCTGTATGTGACCCTGCTCATAAAGAATATTTGAAATAGTCCTTGTGTGGCTTTGCTTAGCCAGGGTTGTAGTGCAGAGAGATCCATAAATGCTGCCTGTTCCTCTGCTCCAGATTGTGTACAACCTGCTGTCGCTGCGGTTCAACAGCCGCATCCGTGTGAAGACGTACACCGATGAGCTGACACCTGTCGACTCAGCAGTGCCTGTGCACAAGGCAGCAAACTGGTATGAAAGAGAGGTAGGTGAGTGCTGCCGTGCTTGGGAGCAGAGTCCTGATGGAGACAGGCTGTATTTTCCCAATCAAAGTGATTCCCCAAGGCCCTCAGGAAGAAAGAGAGAAGTGTGTTCCTGGCTGCCTTTTCAGAGTAGGAGATAAAACGGTGTTTGATTTGCTGTTGAATGAATTTCTGCATCAGTTTTGCTGGCACTGTACAAAGCTGGGCATGTAACTGAAATTTTATGGACATAAGACATGCAGGTTTTTGGGGGTTTTTTCAAATATAATTCAACTAACCTATCCCTTTCATTTAGGTTTGGGACATGTATGGTGTTTTCTTTGCCAACCACCCTGATCTAAGGCGAATCCTCACAGATTATGGGTTTGAGGGCCATCCATTCCGGAAGGACTTCCCACTCTCTGGTTACGTGGAGGTAGGAGATACAGTCATGTCTGAAGTTACTAAGTCTCCTCAATGCTCTTTTCTGAGTTCCAGTACAAAGATGTGACTGCTTTACAGTCATTTGTCTGAAGGATGTTTCACTTGTCTGTATTCCAGAGGAATTGTATATAAATTTGCATGGAAATTTGAAGTATCACACAATCAATCATCCATAATAAGGCAGCCTAAGGCCAGAGAAATTGAGCAAATGTTATGTGCTGTGTACCAAAAATACTTGTCAGGGAGGGAAAGTGCTTCTACTTCCAGCACGTTTTCTGGGAGGTTAAAGTTTCCACTGCAAAACAGAGATGTCTAGAAGGACAAAGGACCAAACCATTCTTGATTCAGTTGGAACTTCACTTTGTTGAGTTTTTGTAGGCCCAGATTATAAAACTGATTAAACTGACTCTTGCCATGTATCGTTTACCTCGGTATGCCAACCCCAGGTGAAATGAGAGTGTTTGGTATCAGTTTCAAATGACTGCCCTGCAGAAGCAGGCATATATGGTGCAGTGTTAAGACTGAGTTGAGTTTCAGGAGGAAACAGTGAAGTTCTGCAAAAAACAGGCTGTTTTAAGAAATGTAGAAATAACAAAGTCCTGCAAGCAAGGATAAGGCTGCATCTCCTGAGCTGGGGTTCAGAGATCTGGCCTGGCACAGTGAGGATAAAGCAAGCCAAACAGAAGTGTCTGGTACTCATCTGCATTCCATCCTGGTTGTCTTCTTTTTCTTCCCTTGTTCTGAGTGTTACACTAAAAATTAGAACAACTAAAACCAAACAAATGCCATATTATAAAGATTCATGAGTATAGTCCTCAGCCATGCAGGCCCAGGATGGGCCACCTTATTTCAGTGACTCAGGAGAAATTTCTTTGTCCAATTACATATTAAATGTGTTATTCCACGTGAGCTTCATGCGGACTGTTAGGCTGGGCACTCCTAATTGTGGGTGCTTAGTTGTGACGCCTGAGGGCCACGGTAGCAAAGCAAAGAGGAGGGTTTTCTTGGACAGTCCAGAGATCTCAGTAACATCTGGAGAGCTCATTTAGTATTGAGAACTGAAGCCATGGCAGAAGCCTGTGGGCTTGTGGTTTTTCCATGGGTAAGAAGTAGAGTTGTCTGCACGGAGGGTGGTGTGGGTCATTACTGGGTCACTGTGCACAGCAAATAAAGATGCTCCAGGAGCAGGGTGAAAGTGACTGGCCCGTGTCCTTTGCGCTGTTCCAGGTGCGGTATGATGATGAAGTCAAACGGGTGGTGGCAGAGCCTGTGGAGCTAGCTCAGGAATTTCGCAAGTTTGATCTGAATAGCCCGTGGGAGGCGTTTCCTGCCTATCGTCCAGCTCCAGAACCCCTGAAAATAGAAGCAGGAGCCAAGAAAGAAGATGCCAAATAGCAGCAGAAGGAAGCGGATGTGCGGCACCATCCTTTCTGTTCTAATATAGTATTTATAATAATAAAAATGATATGAGATACCTGCCTGTTGTGATCTCAGGAATAATGTTTTCAAACTGGATGAAAAGCACAAGGCCAGGGAGTGCTGATTTGCAATCCTTATGATCCAACTAGTAGATGTTTATCTGCTGCTTTGAGTTGTAAAACGGGGGAATTGTCTTTTTGGTTTGCAAATTGAATGGAGTGCAGGCACTGCCTGTGGCTAAGTGTTTTATGAACACTACTCCTGCCAGCAGTCCTGCAGGTGAAAATCAGAACCTGAGCACTCCCTAGGAAACTGCACTGAAGCAGCTGTGGAACTTGAGCAATGGGACAGCAGTTTCTTAGCTCCAGGATGGGTGTTGGGAAGATGGTAATAATATGGCAAACAGGCAAAGCCTGGGTAAATGGTTCTAATACGGTTCCTGTCAGGACAACACAAATGTACCTGGGTCCAGACCAAAACAATTATGGAAATCTCTGTTGTTTCCATGGGAATTAGGTCAGTGCCTTTTAAGGAGTTGCAGGTAACTTCTGATGTGACACTCCCTCAGTCTGGCTTTTTCTTCACAATCAAGCCATCTTTATTTTCTCCAGCATCTTCAGAGTGTGTGCTTTTTTTCCTGCAGCCAAAAATATACCCCTCCCTTGTCTCATAAACAAGACTCTGTTCTCTTTGTCAGTATTCCAGTTATTTTGAGCTCTAAGATATCAAAGCATTACTACTTTCTTTGCTCTTGTGGAAAATACCATTTTTTTTCCAAAAAAGCTGGAAGAATGCTGTAGTTCCAGTCCACCCACCACCTGTTTCAATGGGATTACATAACAGCAGTCATCAATTAATAATGTCCCTTGTCTTTGGTCCAGAAAATGCATAATACTGTTCTGCGTCAGAAAGCTGACTGACTTCATTAAGATCTGAAAACTATTGTATAAGAGATTTCATAAAGTAATTCACAAGCTGTTTGTAGAGATTCCCTGAATCAATACTTAAGCTTTTAAATTGTAAAAGTGCTAATTAAAATAGGGATTTGGGGGAGGTTAGAGTATGGGATAGAGGAAGGGATAGGACAATAGTAAATTCAATTAAGGAAAAAAACTACTTGCTGTGACTAGAATGTGATCTCTTTCCAAGATTAAAGATCTGAACTGTGTTCAAAGAATTGGGTTTCATATTTGTGTCCACCCCAGCCTTGTAAGCATGGGCTGCTTATTTTTTTTTCCATTTTTTTAGTGGTTTTTTGTTTGCTTGTTTGTTTGGTTTGGTTTGGTTTTTTGTTTTTAGGGTAGTTTTGTTTTGTTTTTAGATTTTTTTTCAATTTTGTTTCACGCTGCTGTGGCCAGCAGTGTTTGGGATGTGACTCAACAGTGTTCTCTGGTTAAAATTCATAGCATTTACTGCTGACCTTAAATGTCACAGCTCTACATGGGAAGGAGAAGTGAACGTAGATCAGTAGAAGTCTGCGGTTTTGTACAATTCTTATCTCCATTTTGGATCTGTCTTCAATTGAGCAGATTAAATAGGAAATGAACTTTTAGTTCTTCTTACAAGATATTCCACAGCTGGTTCTGTTTTCTTTGCAGTGGCTCTCATAGCATGCTGATGCCTATTGCACAAGACAGAAAAGTTCCTGGTGCCACTTCTATCACCATGCAAATTCTTTATATATCACATTTCCTCTCTATGTTCTCCTTCATCCCAGGTCGCATGAGACACCACACCAAGACTTATGGTCTATATATTATGAAAAGTATGTATTTCCCAGCATGATAAGTCAGAGGGTTGATGGTAGCAGGAACACAAGAAAATCTGCCTTTTAAAATTAATGCTTGTGCAGAGGGAGAATTTGATCAACATCAAGAAATGTCAGACATGACATATTGCCAAGTTAGACAATATGCAAGGTTTGCTCAAGAATGTGTGTACTGGAAAAGTAGCCAGCCCTGTGGGAACAGGTGTTGGCTCCAGCGGGTCTTTAATACATGGAATAGTTGCTGGTGGACCTGAATCTCTTCTCATTAGTGAAGCTTGGGAGATCAGGAAGACTGCAATTTACTCACCTAGGCTCAATATCCCAGGGCACAAGAGGTTGCACGGCCTCACAAAGTACTGCCAGTGTTGGCACTCTGCCTCCTCCACTGTTCCTGAGCTCCAGGGGATGTTCTGCTCATGGAGCCTACTCACTCTGGGTTCCTTGTGGCTGGTGGACACTTGCTTCGTGCTGGACAAGGCTGTGGTCAGCTTGGCCAAGCACAAGGCTGTCCTCCAAATCCTCTGTCCCTGCCTTTTGCGTACTGCCAGCTTCCATGAGGCTTGTTTGCCTGGGTTGGATTCCCCAACTGCAGGAGGATGTGGGATGAGATGTAAGTCACATGTAGCTGACTTACAGACGCACTATTCAGAAGAGAGATTTTCTGGTACTGAAGGGACAAATAGACTTCAGGCGATGACTGACAGTCACCATGTTGAGCTGAGTAGGTTTTGCTGGTGTTTTCCAGAACTCTGGCATTTCTCCCTACAGCCAGGCAAGCAGTCTGTCCTCCCTGAGGATGTGGCTATCGGCAGTGTCAGGGTGTCCACCCACATCATGGCCACACATTTGGTATATGCCCTTATAACTGATCTTCACTCAAAATCCAGACAGGAATTTCAGCTGAGCCTGGCATTCCTGCAGAACAGAGCTTATGGCACTGCTGAGGGACAGGTTGGATGACAGTATGTCACGTATCACCCATCACACTTCATCCCCTGACATTTTCTCCAAGTTGTGCAAGGCCTGAGGGTGTCTGTGCAGTAGGTGCAGTGGGATGGGGCCCTCCCTGTCGCTTTTACACAGTTCGTTATTCCTTCAAGCAGCTGATGCTGCTCACAAACTGAAACAAAAAGACAAAGAAAGCATCCTCGTAAGGACTGGCAGCACCATATCTGGAAAATACCAGTATCAGAGAGGCCCTGTCTGGTTACAGTCAGTGCTTCACTCCTGCTTCCCTCAAGGTTTTCTTACTTCTTCCACTCCAGTGACTCAAACATCACCTTTTCTGGGAGTTATGTATGTTCTTCTTCCTTCCCTGAGCATCTGCCAGACAGCCCCAGGCTGGGGAGTCATCTCCCCTAGTTCTGGGCGATATGATTGAAGCAAGTGATTTCTTCAATTCTATAAGCAGAGTTTCCCTTTTGTAAATATGTTATCTCCCTGAAGTCCTACTTCGAAGAAACTTCCCTCCTAAAGAGGCTCTTCTGGTGCTGTATTAACCACACCTTTTGCCTCAGCCAGCATCCAACCGATTCCTGCAGTCTTTGATCCCTCTTATCTTGTTCTCATTTCCCATGTTCCTGCTTCAGGAGGTCATGGTGAAAAAGAAGAAACCGGTCAAGGTGTCCCTGCATAAACCTGTCTTGTGATGTTTTGAAACTGCTCCAACAACAGACGGTATGGCCAGGGGAGTGCAGAGTGGTAGGGCTGAGCTCAGCTGTGAGTACCTGGCAAGGACAAAATCCTTCAGGAGCAGGTGCACTGCCTAACATTGCAGTCGTACATGCAGGGACTCTGTGCAGCTGTCAGAAACTCAGCCTTGTTTCTGTGCAAGTATTGCTGCTGTACAGACAGCTAAGGAATATGTTTATCACTCTGAAATTGCCTTTCTGTGCAGGATAGTGAGGTAATTCTACAGAATTCCCCTAGCTCAAGGCAGCATGCACACTGATGCTTGTCCCTCAGCTGCCACTGTGTCAGTCACCTGAGCACAGCCCCCGAGCCTCCTCTTTTCTCCCTCCCACCAGCATGGCTATCTTCCTCTAGGCACTTCAGCTGCAAGCTGTTCCTAGGAAATTGTCCTATTGGCAAAATCATGTACGGCTCTCACAGATGTTGGCCAAAATCCTGTTGGGCAATCCTCCTCATGTCATGTGCTGCAAACTGAAGGGACGCTGTTTCATGGCCCTCGAGACACGGGGTTTTTCCATAGTGGCTTCTAGACAAAGTCATGTGTACACTGTGGACCAAAAGGGACTCTGGCACAAAGCAGAAGGCACATCAGTCTCACTGCGTGCATGGGCCATCAGTGTCTGCCTCTTGAGTAGCTTGTGATTCACAGTTTAATAAAAGAAGAAAGGGATGCAACTGAAGAGTAAGCGGCAGAAAATAATGAAAAACGAAAGCAGCGCAGCGTGACTTGATACCTAAGGCTATGACACAAACACAGGTCTTGCTCTGAATCCAAACTGAGGGGAAGAGTGGCTCTGCATATTGTGGGCCCCTCTGTGACTCTTCCATTACGTGCTGCTTCTCTTAGCTGGTGCGAGTCCAGGTATTGCCAGGTACAGCTGCAGATCCTGAAAGTTTCAGAAGATTTGGTCCTTTGCACACAGACAACTTACTGCCCAGGACACCATCCCAGCCCTTAGTAAACTGTCTGGTGACAGTATGTCCTGACTGATGTCCCATAATTTGCTGAGCAAGGGATGCATTTCAGCTTCACCTTCTCTCTTTTCTAGGCAGATTTCTTTCTTCCTTTAACCAGAGGGAGATGGTAGTAGTCCTTATTTACACGTTATTGCATATTCATATAACCCTGGCATCACATACTGTGCCATATAGAGTAGAAATACAGAACAGTTTGACTGGGGATTTGGCACTAATACATGTGTAAAGATGTGTAGAGAACAGATACCTGCTGCAAAGGGAATCAGATGAAATTTAGTCTGTGTGATTTATCACATCTAAGGCAGACTGTGCGCATTGTAACCTAGAAGTCCATTCACAGGGGAGGACGATGAGGTGCTGAAGCCTGAGCCACTTTGATACTTGGTGTTTGTTAGGTCACTTTACTGAGTTCTCCCTCCAGGGGGCTTGATACAGAACTAAACCAGTGACATTTCTTCTGCCTGCTTGTATGTTTTGGCTGCTACTGCCCTTCCATGAATCTGCAGTCTGCTAGCCTTATCTGTTTGTGACATTCCAGGATTGTTTTCAGATTTTCAAACCCAGGAAAAAGGAATACTGAATATGAAGCCAAGGTGGCGAGCAGAAGGGTCGCAGTATGTGACAGGCACTGTGAAGAGATGGAAGGGACTAGGGGGTCCTCCCTTCTTCAGAGGCAAACATATGTAGTGGAATTTCTTGCAACTAACAGTTTCCTATAATCATTGCAGTGGAAAGTCAGCCTTTGAAAAGAAAGCTTAAACAATTCTGCCAAAAACATCACAACAAAGTGTTCCAAGTTTCCAAAATACGATGGAAAATATCCTTCGGGGTCAGCAAGTTGAATCGCAAGCCCTTCCCAGGGCTGTGACCAGAAACACAGGAAGATGGATCCATTCCAAGGGAGGCTGCTGGGACCCAGAGCAGCAAGGGGAGACGCCGCAGCGAGCTGCTGTGGCTCCAGGCGCGGCACCGTGGCAGAGCAGGCGGCAGCTGCTCCGGCAGTGCTGCCATGGCCCAGGCACAGCTCAGCTCCTGGCTGCTCCTGTGTGTGCTCGCTGCATCCCACAGGCTGACAGGTAGGAAGAACATCTGTTAGCGACACGGCTCCTTGGCTTGGCAAACCTCTGTGCAATGCCATTTTCGGGATGCTTTGCCACTTCTTCAAATGTGGCCCGGGGCCTCAGGCAGCTGCACTGGCACGGGAGAGAGCTGGAGTCCAGCTGGGGGGGTTTGCTGGTGGGGGCACTGGTACCTGCTTGCAGGTTGAAGACCTGCTGCTGTGTTTGGTGGCAAGGGGAGGATTTTCTTGGGTGTCCCCTGAAAAAAAAATCTCCTGCAATACTGTTTGTGGATTTTCTATATGCTTTTTGGTGAAAAAAACCCACCCAACCCTGTTGAGTGATAAAATAAGGAAGGAAGGATTTTCCCTTCCTCAGAGGATATTTGTGTTATTATTTAAATACATTATTTGTTATGCTTTGCTACATTTTTCTCTACTCAAAAATCTACCACTGTGTATATTCATGAGGCAGTTACTGATAACAGCAGTTTGGCACCTATTCGACAAATGCACTGACTTTGCAGCCAGTCAAACATCTCTCAGGAGAGGAATCTGTGAACCTTTTTATATTAAAAAGAAGGATCAGTTGGTAGATACAAGAACAGCAAAGAAATTTTCAGATGATATGTTTTCACCTGAGGTAAAAGCCTTGCTGGTACATCTGTGGAGGAGCAGGAAAGAGAAGCTACATCCCTGCTCACATTCCAAAGCAACAGCTGGCTTGGATCACAGAGCCTGCAACTGCGCAGAGAAACAAACCTCTGCAGCCTGCAGGCTGGCAGTGCACTTCTCCAGCCAGCTCATACATCTCCCTGAAAAGCTCAAATCAAAAATGGAAACTTGGAAGTGGCTTTTGGTGGCAGTCATCACACACGTATAGTACTAAATAATTTTTTCTACTTTTTTATATGCACCTGCTGACGTTAACTCTCAAGTATTCAGAGTAAATCCTCACTCTTTTTTTTCAATATAAAAAAGCCTTCATCCATTTAAAAATGAAAAAAACCCCATAAATGTATCAGAGAGCTCACTATTTTATATAAGCTTTTTCCATTTCATGTTTCTTAACCTGAAGGATGAGTCTGTAAGAAGTAGACGAGGGTCTTGGCTACCTCATGGCACAGATATTACAGAGGAGGGAGGGGATGCAGCCTCTCTCTCACAGTCCTGGACCAAGACTGCTTGTGTCTCCTTTTTCACACACATAAAAAAGTAAATAAAATAAATGCAGACAGTTAAAGCACTGTAAATATTAAGAAATGAAAATAGAACAATTCTTAGGTTTAATGTGACTTTCATATTCAAAACCTGCCGTTCCTCTGGCCTCATATTTTTCCCGGATTACATGATGTCATGTGTCCCAGCAAGTAATTAGCTGGACATCAAATGAGCCATAATGGATCTGGCAAGGTTTCTTTTACCCTCACACTCCTCCAGCAGCAGAAGGTTAGGGAAGAAGTATAAAACCAGGATAAGCATCAGTTTACATTTCTACCAGCAGCTTGAGGAGCCTGCCAGCACCCTCCTTCCATCGGGCAGCTTTACTTTCTCCAGCAAAAACTGCCACACAACCAAACCCCAGCAGTTCAAACCCCATCCATTCTCAGTGTGAGAGGCTTCCCTGCTGCCTGTCAAAGCAGTGCCTTCACTGCTGTACGCTTTAGCTCTGTTGGCAGGACTAAGGGCTGTGATATCCAAAACCTCGCCTCAACCACGGCTGCTTCTCTTAAAAAGCTTGTTTTGCTTATCAAAATCCCGTGGTCAGCATCTGTCATATTTGGCAAGCTGAGTGGTAGCTCAGGAATGTTGAAGACGTTATTGACAATCAAATGGCAAAAACAGTAAACAGGAAGGTCTTGTGCTACCAAGTTCTGTCTGATGTCTTCCAGATGAACATCGTCACAGCGGCACCAACACACCCCGTCGTGACCCAGAGGACGCTGGCATCATGTTAGAGGTCTCCTGAGCACTGGGGGCCCTGGGCCGAGGCACTGTTAGTGCCCATGCTCCCACCTGCCTGCACGTAAAAACTCACCCGTTCTGTTTGTTCTCATCCCTGACGGATTTCAGGAGCCCCTGGAGAACGCCTCGGCCATGCCTAATGGCATTTGTGCTCCCTCCCACTGCGGGGTGCAGCCGAAGGGGGCTCAGCCCCACTCCGTGGCACCTCACGGGGTGTCCGCGGTGGGACGAGGGACCATCCCCGCTGGGTTTGCGGCTGCCCCGCAAGCGGCCAAGCCCCCGCCCGAGGCGGTCGCACCGGGGAGCTGCTGCAGGCGGGGCTGCGGGGGGACAGGAGGGCGGGAGGCAAGAGCTGCACAGGTCCCACGGGGAAACGAGGTGTGGGGCCGGTCAGAGACGGCGTGTGGGGCTGGCAGAGAAGGACATGGAGTGGGACTTGGCGGGCCGGGAGGGAGCGGCCGCCTGTGGGCCCGCCCGAGGTCTGGCAGCACCGCAGATGTCTTTGGTTTGCAGCTCGTTTGTGACTGATGGAGCTGTGCTGGGTTTTCCGTGAGAACGCTGCTCCTCTCTTCCAGATGCTCTGGGGAAGGCTGGATATTCAGGCCAACGGGACAATCCGGCTGCGGGATGAAGAGCTGGCCTCCCTGCGCCCGGCACGGCGGTTCCTGCAGGTTTTGGAGGAGGAAGTTCCCAAAACACCGGCAGAGATTGAGCAGCATCTGAGATACTATTCACTGACTGACACCCCCTTGCCTCCAACAGAGTTTGACCGTCTCGTTTTCACCAGTGTTTACAGTGCCTACCAGGTTCGCTCCGTGCAGGGTCTGGATAAAACCCCCTGGATTAGCTTTTTCTCTCACCTGGTTGATGAAATCTTCCGTGACCTGTGCAAGGGGCTCTGCCCTGCAAACACTACTCTCCTCCAGGCTTCCTGGCCTTGGAAGGAGAAGCCTTCACATTTAGCGTCCCTGAAACATTTCTATCGCTCTAACCTGCCCAGGACCAAGAGAGACACCTAATGAGGGAACCCACCAGAGGAAAGGACACGCCCGGCTTCAGCTGCATCCTTCGTTGTTTTCAATGCTTTCCACAGTGTGCAGGACTTTGTATAAATATGCCACACCTTTTTGTCCTGCTTTCTGCACTGTGCTGGCAACCCTCTAAGGATTTATGCACAAACTGTCATCTTTAAATGAAAAAAGGACAAAACTGTAAAGCGCATTTCTCCCTTTCCTGATCTTTCGCTAAGTGGGCTGTGCTGAAGGGGGCAGTGCTATTTAGGTGTCTTATCTATCTTGATCACTGATGTTACTGGAGAGATGGCTTGGAAGTATTTTTCCAGGATATTTTGCTGGTGTCATAGCTGACTTCATTGCAGATAATTCAGTTCACCCTCCTTATATTCTCCCTGTGGTTTCAGACAAATACAAGGTCTTTTCTCCTCTCCAGTAAGCAGCTAAGCAGGTTTTGTTATGTTTCATGACATAGGTCACATATTTAATTTCGTTTTTCTCCTCATGTGGCATCATATTTTATGTGTCAATAGCAATTTCCCATCTCATGTATTCATTTTTCTTTAAAAAGCAACCTGAAAATGTATGTATTCCATGAAGCTTTCTAGTATTTGCATATCATATTTACACATATACACAGCTTTGTTTCCATTATCATTTTGGAATATACTTCCTGAAATCTCATTTAAATTCTGAAGGATTGTGACCTAGTTATTTCTTCAGCAGATTTTGCCTCTCTTCTATACAGTTTGTGTTTTTGTTTTTTTTTTTACAGCTATGACACTTTACAAGCCAAACATAATAAATACACAATCTCTATCCTCAAAATCAGAAATATAATTATTTTATAGAAGGACATCATTAACATTCCTATGTCTTAAACACTGCAGTGTGGAATTAAATAAATGCAGTTATCTCCTCAGGAGGGTTTTGACTTCAGTTCTTGTTGTTTCTACCAGATTTCCTGCTACCGCTATAGATACATTAATTTTGAACATTCATTGCATGTGCTTAGACAATGGGATCCATAATTCCCTTTCTATCAATATAATTTTTCCATGCTCAACAAAAGAGGCACGTGTGACCTTCAAAGTGGGAACTGCTAGCTTTTGACCTAGTTAATCTTCTTCCAAGCCACTGTAGCCCAACAGATGGAGAGGAGAAATGGTAAGGCAGGAACAAGAAGCCTGGAAGCAAGATGCCACAGACAATGGTTTTAGAGGTCAGGTTAGGGAGATAGGTAGAGGTCAGGTTAGAAGGAGATAGATTTAAAGCAGGTTGTTTGTTGGTGGGTTTTTGTTTTGTGTGTTTATTTGTTTCATTTTGGTTTGTGCTTTGGGGTTCTTTTTGTTTGTTTCTTTATTTGTTTTCCGCCCAAAAGGATATAGGAATTAAAATTAGAATTTTATTTGAAGTAAAACTTCCTCTCTCAACTAATGTTCTATTATTCTTATGGTGGTTTTTTACATACCTCCAATCTCTACCCTTCATTCTTATGCCAAATATGCCCCCAGTCTTTAATGTGCAGGACATGCATGGAGAGACAGAAGCAGTGAGTAGCTGCATACAAGTCCAGTTTGAGCAGAGAATATCATCAAAAAGCTGAGCTGAGATGGCACTAGTGCATGAAAATACTGTCTTGCTGGAGAACGTACAGCCTGAGCCATATGAATATATGGATAAAGGCTGAGTGACTTGGCCTGTGACTCAGATGCAAACACACTGCTTTGAACTCAGTTCT
Source organism: Ifrita kowaldi (assembly GCA_013398055.1). Lineage (NCBI taxonomy): Eukaryota > Metazoa > Chordata > Aves > Passeriformes > Cinclosomatidae > Ifrita > Ifrita kowaldi. The sequence continues at coordinate 1,254,427 of VZRS01011760.1, read as the reverse complement.
GTTAGGAGCAGTTTTAGAGCATTGCTGCCTGTTGAACGGATTATAAACTGAACTGAAGTGATATCATGAAGCTTTCTACATGCTTAAGATGATGCACTTTTGCACTTTATGTATTCTTGGGATACAAACCAGTTTAACTCAACTGAAATAGCACCAGTGGTGCTACAACGAAACCTCCTGTGCTCCCACTACGTCCTCAGCAGATCCTGCTGGGCGTCTGTCTGTCCATCTGTCAGACTGTAGGAACACAGCAGGGTCCTCTACAGCCACAGTAGCTTCTCCACTGGAGAAACTCTTGGTGGAACTCAGCACGTACAAAACCACTGGAACATGGGTGCTGAAGACCCCGCCTGCACGAGGCTATTGGTGCAGCACATGGCAGGTCAGCAGCACCCTTGGGTTCAAGGGGCTCATTTCTGGGGAAGGTGATGCCTTCGGTCAGCAGTGCCACTGCGCGGCGTGGTACTTCTCACACGTAATGTTATGAGCCTGCTCCTCATCCAAATCTTTAGAGATTTAAAGACACACTTCTTATTCTTCTTACTTACCTTGCTTCTGAGCTTTCAGAGCACGATCCATTCATAGATTTGAGCCCTTATCTTTCACTACAAGAGCTAGAAACCCGCTCTTTTGTTTGTTTCTAAATGTATTCTTCCCATTGAATGGAAGCTGAGATTCTCACTCACAGCTTCTTGACTTCATCTACATCAGATAAAGAAAAGCAAAAACTATTGTGAAACTTGCAATAAAATCATAAGAGGTACCAACCCTTCACACACACCAAGGATAAAAAAGAGTGTACACAGACAGACTGGCTCAGTAACACATACTGCAGCTCACACAATTACCATGCTTCTCTCTCACCTGAGCTGGTACCTCCGCCAGTGACAAGCACACAAGACTCAAAAAGTAGCAACAAATTCCAAACGGAGAACATTTACATCTTTTGTATTTTTATTACATTCATTTTCATTACATTTATTCCCTCCCCGGATATACAAGGAAAGTCACCAGACCCTTTTCTCTCTGGATGCTGGAGATCTGCAGTAACACAACTGCAGCAGTTCTCTGATCCTCAGCATCTCACTATACTGCCCCACCCCTGCCCCAAAACTAGCTCATGCTTTATGTTAAATCAAACACCAACACAGGACACACAGATACAACCCGAAAGGCCCCTCTATGGATGAATGGCGCCCACAGCAGTGGCCCTGCAGACAGGGCACAACTGTGCAGCATAAGGAAAGCACTGGACACAGGACAGCATGCTCAAAGCAGAGGATGATATTCAAAGAGGAGCTATACCCAAGTTCATGGCACCTTGGCTCTTCTTATGCTCCCTTCACATCTGCATATTAATTATTTGACCCTTGAGGTGAGCTGGCACCTGGAAGCCACTTTGGCTGAACCTCTGAATAGATGAGGAAGCCTGTGAAGGTGATGTACTTGCCGTGGTTGCTGTAGGCACCGTAGCCATCGTGCTGATGGCTGTAGAGCCAAACGGTGTCCCCGTATTGCAGAGGCAGCATGATACTCTGGCTCTGCATCTCCCGCCTCTTGGAGTGGTTGTCATCATAGATCATGGCCTGCACCTCATTGTGGTTCTTCATCAGTTTCACTGACATAGTCTTAAAGGGCATTTTGCCAATGGTGAAGGAGAAATAATACGCACCAGGTATACGGCATGTGAAGATGCCAGTGGAGGAATTGAAATCTTTTCCAATGTTCACAAACTCTGTATCAAACGTGATTGGCTCGTGCTGGGTTTGCTTCTCATCTGTCCCCAGGAGACTTTGTGAGCGGGCAACAGAAAACGCAGAGCGAGGGTCTTGTACCCTGTTTGGTTGATCAGACAACACGTGTCGCTGTGAAGCTTCATTCTGCTCTCTGGGAAGCTGCTGAATTGTGCGAGGGTGTGGCCCGAGCTCTTGAGAGCTAAGAGCATTTTGGAAGAAGGCAGAAGTGTCTGGATAGATCAGGTAGCCATTGAAAGTTGTATAGGGGCCCACGTTGCTGTAAAGAGCGTACTTGGGATCTCCATGTAAACGCAGCCAAACTGTGTCCCCGTAGTCAAGCTGCAGCATGGCACTCTGGCTGGCCACCTTCCGTTCCTTGCGGTGATGTTCATCATACACAATCACCTGCACCTCATTCTTGTTTCTCATCAGCATTACAGACAAGTTTTTCTTTGGGTATTTCCCAACGGTGAAGGAGAAGTAGTAGGCTCCAGGTATCCGGCAGCGGAACAATCCAGTCTTGGGGTCAAAATCATTGCCAATATTCACATACACTTTGTCAAAGGTAATAACCATCTCGGAGCTCCCTTCCATGCTGCTGGTTCTGGCCACAGAGAAAGCAGAGCGAAATTCAGCATTGGTGTCTGCTGGGAAGCCATCTGTAGGAAGAAAAATCATGCAGCAAAGGAGGCCAAAGATGATCTGAACGTTCAGTGTCATCATTGTATCTGAAAGAAAAAAGAAGCATATTTTAGCAGGAATAGCATTAATTTACAGCTCACACACCAGTTGAAATCCAGACCTGAATCTAGCTAAGTAGACATGAAGATCTATGTCCAAATATGGAGAAGTTTCCAGTGTCTTCTCTGAGCATTGTGTGGGACCATACCTGAGTTCAGATCCCAGCACCACTTTTATATCTTCCTAGTGAAAGCTAGACCTTTTTCAACCTGTATTCAGGGAAAGAAAAAGAATCTTCTCCTTTGAAAGCCTGACTATCCTACAGCTTGTCTGAAAAACACCACGTTGCTCACACTGCAGAGGGATCTCAGAGCTTGCTGGGGCTTTGCCAGAGCTCCCTTTTGTTGTGCCTTTTTTTATTCATAAGACCAAGGATGGAACAAAGCCCTACACAAACCCTGCATTATACAACTGAGATACAGCTGAAGGGCAGGGAGAAGAGGACATATGCTCTAGAGATTCCCATGCAGATGCCATTGCCTTGTAATGCTGTAGCTGTTTCACAGGATGTGGAAGATGGAGGCCAAGTAAGTTGTTAGATCCCATTATTCCAACATGAATCTGTGAAGAGTATAAAGAAATACAAAGAAGAAGGAATGTTTAGGGGAGGAAGGCAATGGAGAAAATTATTGAAATAATAAAAAAAAGAAGGAAAACAAAATGATAAGTAAAAGGAAAGTCTCCTAAAGTGTACAGTTGCTGAGAGAGAACTGAAATATCAAAAATGGGGAAACAACTCTCTACATAGATAATAGACCAGACATAAAAACTTCTGTGACCCCTAAAAAAGAGGGATAAGTTAGGAGGTAATAGGATTTTCTGCTTCTATTTTCTGTGAATTTTTTTTTTTTTTTTTTTTTTGGACCGAGGCCAAAAATTATCTATTAGTGCTTTCATGCTGGAAACAAAACTGCCAGTCATTCCAGTGAGAAGCTTCTCTTTCTGTCACTCTGTGCTTATTAAAATATCATTCAGGCTAGGAGGCAAATGCCTGGTTTGCAGTCTGCTCCATCTGTCACCCCAAAACTGGTGCCTTGCCAGCCTGCAAACAATGAATTCACAGACCAGCAGAACAGAAGCAAAACATGCAACTCATCCGGGGGGAGGGATGAAGACAAATCCTGCATTAAAAAGGATAAAGGGGTAAATATTTGAATCATCTGAGATGGCCTAGTAATAGATAAAGCAGACAGAATTCACATAGACTGTGAGGTGGCAATGGGATCCTGCTTTGGCAAGATGTGATACCTAGAATCACTCACCAGCAGGAATTCAGCCTGACCCCAGTCCTTGCTCTTTCACACTTAAGAATAAAACTGAAATCTGAGGTGCAGCTTTAATATATAAGAACCCAAGAATGAATTAGATTCTCAATTACATGAAAATGGCACACTAGCAAAGACTAAAAGAAATATCCATCCATGTCCCAGTCTTATTTTAGACCATTCCTCTCGCAGAAACCTGTAGCAGGGCTCTCACCCTAGAAAGGCTTATAAATTTATCAGTGAAGGGCTGAGCAAGGAGAGTTTGCTGTTCAGTGGAGCAAGGACAGGCTGCTGATCAGTGATAACACTGAGCAAGGATAACTGAGTGATAACACTGAGCGAGGATAACACTGCTTTTCTTAGTGCTGAAGAATGCTGAGACCAGCTTGACCAAACTATCACCCCCACCATAAGGACACGCAAGACTGAGGCTTCCTGACTGAGGCTGGGAGCAGCAAGGATGCGCAGGTCCTGATATGGAAGTGAGGGTCAGAAGTGTTGAAGAGAAGAAACTATAAAGCTGTCAACACATTTTTCAGCACAAAGCATATTTTGCTGAGTAAGCCTGAGAACACGTCATCTAAAAAAATAGTATTTTGAATGCATATTAAAGTCAATCACTTTATACTATAAAAAGCCAGTGCCACTTTTGCACAGCAAAGATTTCTAGCATACCTCCCTAAGGTGTGTGAAGATCCTTCCCTTCAGTGGGGACACTCCTCAAGGTTATTCCTTGAGGCTGAATGAAAGAGATTTTCCCAGTCGTTGGTATGAGTAAGTAACATCAATCTCTGCTTAACAATTGTTCTGCTACCTTCAATATAATTGCTTTAACATAATTGCTTCAAAAACAGTGCACTAAACTAGTAGCTATAGCTATCCATACTGTGCAGTAAATAATTCTGATTAAGCTTTTTTCCCCCCAATCATTATTGCTATAAGTTTAAATAAATAATTGATTTTATTTATATAAATACTTATGGTTTGCCATCCTTAATTCTGCAGGACAAAGTTGTATAAAAGCTCAATTACATCTACGTAATTCTTTAGATATAAACCACTGACTAAGTCTGGGGCTAAGATTGTATCCAGCTGCACCTCAGCTCCTCTCTGAGAATTTAGGAAGTAAAGGAGTCCTTTCTGTACCTTGTGGCTTCTGTTTGTGAAGGGAGGGCTTCTCTAACAAACTTTGTCCGAAGCTCCCATTCTGCCTGTGACACCTCAGTATTTCCCTCCATGCCCTTGAATTCAGGATGTTTTTCCTGACCTAGCCTGCTCCTTCCAGCCTGCACTGACAGTTGCTGAGAGAGCTGACTGATGTAGTTTTGAGGCCACTCTCTAGCATTTTTGGAAGATGATGGAGATCAAAGCAGGTCCCTGGTGGCTGGAGAAAGGCAAATGTGGCAGCCATCTTCAGAAAGCACAAGTGACACTACATGCGAAACTACAGGGTGGTTGACCAGTTAGCCCCTCACTTTGGTCCCTGAGAAAACCATGGCATGTTCTTCTTAGAACATATTTCTAGTCAAAGGACATGTAATTTAGCACATGTTATTAAATTGAGCATAGACTGTGTCTAATCAAACTGATTGCCTTCTTGTGGGAAGAGAGCAGCAGATGTCACCTGCATTTTAGCAAGGCTTTTGTTACAGTCTTCCACAGCATTCCTTTCTCCAAATTGTGACGTTAGATATGTGGACTAGCAGAAAAGTGAAAAACTCACTGTATTATCAGGCTTGAGAACTAGTGTTTAATGTTTAATTTCAGGTGTCCTCTTCAATATCATTTATCAATGTCCTGAGAAGGAGAATGCCCACTGATCAAGACTGTAGATGACACAAAAACAGATGGTTGACCAATATGCTTGGAGGCACAGCTGCTGTTCAAAGAAACTTAGGCTGGTGGAATGGACTGAAAAGAAATTCACTGAGGATAAATGCAAAATGCTGTACTTGGATGGACTAACCTGTATGTTGGTACAGACTGGTGACTGACTGGCTGGGAGTCTGTCTGAAAAGGTTCTGAAAAGGATCTAGGGGTCCAGGCGAACAGTAATTTGTACCTGAGACAGTGCTGTGCCCTGCAGGCACTGGAGGCTTACAGCACTCTGGGGTGCATCAACAGATCACAGCCAGGAGCCACAGGCTGTGACTGATTATTCCTCCTCAGCTGGCACTTGAGTGACTCCACAAGAGGGCAGCCAAGATGGCTGAGGTCTGGACCACCTCAGCCCTGTGAGGAGAGGATAATTGAACTGGGCTTGTCTAGAAAAGAGAGAACTTCGGGGGGACATAGTAGCAGCCTTCCAGCGCCTCCAGTGGTTCCTGAGACGGCAGTGAGAGGTGTTGCACTGATGAGCATGGTGGAAGAATAAAAGACAATGGTCATTATACCCAAAGGGGAAGACACAGACCAGATATGAGCAAAATAATTCCATGATGAGGCAACTAAGAATGTAACAGTTTGGCCAAAGAGATTGCGAGATCTCCATCCTGGGAAGTTTACAAACAAGACTGGATTAAGCTGTGAGCAGCCTGGTCTGTGCTCAGTGTTGGCCCTGCTTTCAGCAGGAACTTGGACTAGAGACCTCCTAAGTCATGATTCCTGATTCTGTAACTGAATCCCACGGCTACTGCCTTCTCACAGTTAAAATTCACTCGCTAATAACCCTAGCCCTGGCACTTACATGGAATTAACCAGCTAACGGCAGGTCTAACAGACAGATTATTTTCTATCCAGCAAATTGAAGCATTTTCAACGGAACTATTAATCCATAGCTAAGTGTCACACATCTGCTTCCATGCTGTCTTTATTTTTCCTTACTTTGTGTGTTCCTCAGGGCAACGACTCTCTCCCTTCCCATGTGTGTACAGTATTTGGCTACTGCTGCCATTTAAACAATAATAATAGACCCTAATATCCCACCAAGAACTAAATCCCAAACAGTCACACTCGTGAGCTCAGCTTCTGGTTCAGCAGTATTATTTTTGCAGAGTGCTACATCTAACACGGCAGGCTCATTCCAGCTTCCAGCTTAGAAAACCAAGCCCAAAAGGCAAATTTATAAGGGATATTAGATGTTTCTGATTCATACTCATTCATTGTTATTCCAGTGATCACCATGGTGTGGCTGCATGAAGAACCAGGGTGACTGTGTCATGGCTGTGTGCTCTTGAGACAACAAATGACAGGGAAGGATTTGGCACTTGCATTTTTACCAACAAGCCTGCTTCTCTAAAATGCTGCCTGTGCTCCAGATCTTGCTCAGCATATCCAGGAGTCAGGGAGGATAGTGCAAGCACATCACTGCTGGCCAAAAAGCAAAGAAAGACAAAACAGCTTAATAAACTGTGTAGTGAATCTGACCTTATGATCCTTCAAATGACCACTATCCTTGTTTCTGTTTGAAAGCTAATTTATCTAACAAGGTAATAAGGTCACTATTAAATGTTGGATCACTCAATACAGTTGCAAAGACCCTCTGCTGCTGCTGTCCCTTATTTATCAGCTCTTTTCAAAAACAAGTCGTTTAAATAAGGCAGTTAATTATGCTGCATTTCCATTAGCAAGTTGTTTCCTTGACAGCTCCCACTCACCACTTTCAGCACTATTTAGGTTCTTTTAAAAATAATTTAGAAAGTATCTAATAACTGCTTCTCACACGAAACCAGTCTAAGAATAATTTGCCAATCATCTAGCTACAGGGGTGCCTTAAACAGAGACAACTCATGACAACTTTCGCATTTGAGTATTATCGTAGTAATTCTGAAAGATAAAGCTGCCAAAATGCCCTGTTGCTCCCTCAAAAATTGTTTCTGGTGCCCAAGTCTCTTTTACTGGTATAGTTTTCTTCTGGCAGGGAGGAGATAGCACCAGGGATGTGAAGCTGGCCACGGACACTGTGGCATCACCTTAAGTTCATGCTATGACAGAAGTTCTAAAACTGAAGAGTGAGGTGAATGACTCAGGCTAGAGAGGGAAAGTGGGACTTCAGCATGTGGTAGCTGTGTTATTCTCATTACATTTACATACGAATTAGGGCCCTTTGTGCCCTACACTTCCATTCCTTATTGTCCCAAAACCACAGAAGCATGCAATGAAGCTAAGCACACCCAAGGGATAAACTAGGTATGCTACTGCCTCTACTCTAGGCAGTACCAGCAGGGACAGCAGTCCACAGAGAAGTCAAGAAACTAATTTTGGAATAGGAGGCACAAAACACATGATGCAGCTATACAATTCTCAAAGTCACTGGCATTAAATTAATGACCTGAAAAGAAGGGGCTAAAGTGGTACTGACTCAGACACTAGAACAAGAGCTGCAAAACTTTCTTGAAAAGAAAGTCAGAATTCACCATTTGCATGACCCAGGAAATTTTAATAGTTTTGTGTTTGCTGGAGGTGATTTTTCTGTCCTGGAACAGAATCAATCCACCAGTGAAAAGACAATTAGTTTTCTACTGAGACACACGGATTTAGAAAAGGACATTCAACAATAGAAAGGTCACCCCATTTCTACACTTGCAGGACAGACCTACTTGTGAAACCCACAAGGGTTTTCTTTTTATTCCAAAATATTAATTATCCAGATTCCCTAGCCCTACCTTATGCAAGAGACCTTTAATTTCAGTGGGAGTTTTGCCAGGAATATCACTGAAGAATGAGATATGAAACAAAATTGAAGCAGTGTGGTTGGATCAGCTGTTACTAAAAGGTTTTTAAAATCCTGTAAGCTGCAGGAGCAAAGCCCTGTTCTTCCTAGCTCTCACCCTAATATTTAAGGACAGCTGCAAATGTTTCAATTATTTGAATCAGTGAAAGCCTTGGTAATGAACATCCTTCTTGGATTATAGTCAGCAAGATACTTTTCCCAAGATACCACATACTGTCTGTTCCACTCATCCAATACAGATTAAGAGCATCAGATAATGATGCAAATGCCACGGTTCTTCCAACATCAAAGAGAAATTAATTGTAGCACATCCTCAAAAGCAAAATCTGTATAAAGCGTACACGAGTAACAAAATCAGTGATTCACTTACGGCTCTGTCCTTTCTCTGCTTTTGATGAATGTGGGTTTTTTTTAACTCTGGCACAATCCTGGGAGGTAAAACATTGTCTGAAGCATTCAGGATGCCTTTCAGAAACTGTAAGTCACGCTTTGAATGACAGACATGTATGGCATTAATATAGAAAGTGCTTAATTTTGAATGTTTCCTTGAGTCAAGGGAGAGTCCTTTAACATAATAAACCAGCTTCTGTGTACTCAAAGATCTGTGGAGAGGCAAAAATTATTTTCAAGTGCCTCAGCTCCAGCCATATTTAGGAAAAGGAAATGGAGAGACTTACTACTGTTAGCCTGCATTTCAGAATATGGATTAAACCTGCTATTTCAACCAAAGCCCTAACAACTCTGTCTGAGATAAAATGATGTTATGTAAAATGATGTAAATTCACTGACCAAAAGGAAAACACAACAGTTCTGGCATTAAGTTTTTTTTCCTTCAACAACATTCAAGAAAATTTGTCATACACATTTGAAGTGCCAGGATGACACACTGCATCTGCCATTTTGGCTACTGTGTATATTTAAAAATACATTAATTTAGACAGACAAAATGGTGTTTTAGTAGAGAAGATGGCTGAATAAAACCCAGGTAGGAGCAAGGAGTTACCCCAGCAAATGAATGCTTTAAGATGTAAACATTTTTTTACATCCTTTTCTAAATGAACACATTACACAAATCCAACTATCCACCACGTACACACCGCTCAAGAAAACAGAACTAAATCTTCAAAGCAAAGAAACATACTCCAACACTGGTCAGAAGTGGAAGAACAGAAAACATTGCTAGAACATTTGAGTTTAAACTGTAGTTCATAAAATGTGTTGAATACTATGAAGTTGTTTTGCACANATTAGTAAAGAACTGTTATTCCTAACCCTATCTTTGCCTGAAAGCCCCTTAATTTCAAAATTATAATAATTCGGAGGGAAGGGGGTTGCATTTTTCCATTCCAGGGGAGGCTCCTGCCCTCCTGCACAGACACCTGTCTTTTCAAACCAAGACACACATGCAGTTAAACCAACTGTCGATAAGCAATCATTGAAATTACACCAGCAATAAATAGTGAAAAAACTAGTCATTGCTGGGAAAGAGTTCAGTGACAAACAGCTTCTGTGAAAGCAGAGGCCAGAGAAGACTGGAAACCACATCTTGAGAAAACCAGAAGTCTGTTGCTGTGCAGTGTTTATTTAACACCACTACCTTTGGACATAAAACACCGAGGCCATTTCAACAGTGGGGATTTTCATATGAACCCATTACAGTTACAGTAATGCCAAAGTTAAACCATCTCTTTTCTCACCCCCAAACATAATTTCCATTTTTAACCTGATTTATGTGTGCATTTCTTTTTCCTGGTGTGCTCAAGAGATGCTGAGACTGTGGAATAAGGCTTTATTGGAGCATCCCATCTCTCCAAGTAGGTACCATATTGCTGCACCAGTAGGCAGATCACACTGGCATAAAGGATTAACAAAGAGTCTGGCCTGGAATACCAGGAGGTATTTTGATAGGTAAAAGAAAGTATCTGACACTTTGGCAGTGATACCATAAAGATCTCACTTAAGACAGTGAGAGAGGAAAGGCCCCAAAGGCAGACTGCACACTGCAAACAAATTCTAGAGAGAGAGGACTCGGAGAAGTCAGAGGGTGGAGTAGAGGGCAATTCCCTTGTTCCAGGTGGCTGGGCTAGAAGCCATGTAGCATGAGGACTGTCCCACAAAAGTTCTGGGGTTTTTTGCCTGTGGAAGTAAAACCATATGAAGCATAAGGACACTGCCAGAGAGACTGTACCAGCAACAGACTGGCTGAGGTGACAGACACTTTATGAGAAAGAATGCTGAGTGCAGTTCAGGCTATTCCAAAGGCAAAATTGTTCTTTAAAAATGAGAAAGACTTATTTACAGGGGTTTTATTTTAAACTTCTCACCTGGCTTAAGATATTTAAACTTAATATCCTGGATGTGGATATTAAAGATGTTTGAGTGAGTCAAGAGGAGGGCCACAAAGATAACTAGAGGGCTGGAGCACCTCTTCTATGAAGATTGGCTGAGAGAGTTGGATTTGTTCAGCTTAAAGAAGGCCTCAGGGTGACCTTATTGCAGCCTTCCAGTACCTAAAGGGCTACAAGAAAGCAGGAGAGGGACTTGTCACAAGGGCATGTAGAGATAGTATGAGGGGGAATGGCTTTAAACTGAAAGAGGGTAGGTTTAAATTAGATATTTAGAAAAAAATCTTTATTGTGAGGGTGGCGAAACACTGGAACAGGTTGCCCAGAGAGTTGTGGATGCCTCACCCCTGGAAGTGTTCAAGGCCAGGTTGGATGGGGTTTGGAGCAACCTGGTCTAGTGCAAGGTCCCTGCCCATGGCAGGAGGGGGTTGGAACTAAATGATCTCTAAGGTCGCTTCCAACCCAAACCATTACGTGATTCTATGATTCTATGAAATAAAATGGTTTTATTTCATTATTGGACAAAACTGAAATGAACAAGCAAGACCCAGTTAGTACCACAGCAGTACTAAAGAGACGGTGAAGAGGAAGGTAATGGCCATACAAATGAGAGACTCTTAAGAGGCAACGAGCAAGAAAATTTAGAAGTGTTTACAGAAGACTTTTCTGGGTTGGAGACAAAAACTGTGAACCTAAGGAAAATGCAGATGGGTTCAGCATCACAGACTACTGTCGTAATTTTTCTCTTTTAGTAACAGTTTGTACAGGAAAAAGATAAATGTTTTTTCCCAGTAACTTACGAAGCATGGAGACTTTAAAGGGTTCATACAGAAAGAAGAACTGTTTAGACAGCCCCACTGATCACAAGCTTATTAGGGCTTTCCTGAAGTGGCAGGATAGTTCACATCCTTGGGGACATTTGAAAAAAAAATAAATCTCTGCTTTGAACTCAGCTGTGTAAACTGAGCTGTGAGTGACAAAGTGGAAACACTAGGTAGGCAGAATGACACTGGAATCAGTACTCTGGAATCAACTCGAATTCTAACCCCTTTATTCCTTCCGTTTTATTGTTACACATCATGACTTTTTCTAGCAGTTTTTCTACACTACTTCCTTCCAGTTAAGTAAAGTTTAGCTCTCAGGGAAATCTCCACTCCCTCTGCTAACAAATGAACAGTTCAGAGTTCTGTGGGTGGGTGTTTACTATAGGTAAATTTACCTACGGTACAGACAGATATTTGGCTTTTTTTGAACCACACTTTCCTCTATGCACCTAAGCAAGTTTGCTTCACCCTCCAACGATGCCCACCAGAAGAGGAGGCTCCTGGGCTGTTCTCAGAGCTGATGCTGTATTCGTCAATTTTCTTCAAATCCTTAGTTGTAACAAATACTTAGAGACATTAAAGTAAAGGTCATCAAGATGAGAGTAAGTACTCAAATTAAACACAGGCTGTACAGGTTTTCCTTCCTGTTCCACGTTGCCTTCCACTTTCATTCACATTCCCAGTCATCCAGCAGCATGACACAGCACCATCAGCTGGGCAACATCTTGCAGTGATTCTTTAATGTTCTTCTCTCATTTCCTCACTAAGAATGAAAACAACTGTTAACAGTAGGTTTATTTGTCCAGCAACTAATAGGAATCTGTGGAACCTGTGCCCCACAGAGATGTACCAAATAAGAAAGCAATTTTGACTGTCTGTACATTACAGGAATCGCAGCTTTTGTGTTAAATCTTCCAGTTGAAGACTGTCGTACTTGAAACTGTGATGATATTACAAGAGATAGTGGAACTTGTGGTGTGCTCTAGAAGTTTGTTCATTGTCCTCTCTGAAATGGTTTTATGTCCTCAATTTTCTTTCTGTGGGTCTGTGCTCCTGTACTTTGTATCAGCCAATATATGATTTTAATTTAACTGCAATGTAAGGTCCCAATCAAACAATGAACAAGTTTTAGACTTTTCTTTTCTGGTTTTTTTTTTTTTTTTTAATAGCTGCATAGCCACACCTTCTCTCTCTTTCTCACTTCAGTGGGCAAATAATCATCAATGTTTCATGGAACTCTGCACCTGCAGAAGTTGCTTTCAAACCCTTCCCCCACTCACTGGAATGCTGTCCTCCAGTCATTTCTCTAAGACCTGCCACATCACCCACCTGAGTAACAGCTAGAGAGAATATGCTGGTTCTTGATGGTTGATCATCAAATTTCAAGTTAGGATGAACCTGTGGAGTCCAGCAGTAGTCCCCTACGGGAACTAATGGATAGCTGAGTGCCAGCTGGGATTACATGCCATGACAGAAAAAAACATTTTTGTTTCATAGTTATGTCTGAACTCACTGTCTGCTATGAGCTGATTTAGCAATCCAAAAATTTTCACAAGTTGGGTGAATCTGGTCCCCATCCTGATTACCTGCAGTTAACAGAAAACTTTCAGAAAGGATGAGATTAGTTTTACTTTGCTTGATAAATCAACTTCTAACACTATGTTTTATCAATGGAAACACTGCTTTGGTCATTTTATCCTTCAAAGGCTACACTACAATATACTTTGAGAAAATGTCACATGCTATTGACTAGTGGTTTCTGACAGTAGGCTTTGCAAACCCATCTGAAAAACTCTTCATGTACTGGGGCATTTTCCTACAGGAATGCTGCTTTCCTTTCGAGTTCTTCAGCGTGTCTTGACAGGTAAGTCAGGAAAACACGATGTCTTTTAACATCTGCCATCACACTCAGCCAAAACACCACATTCATTTCTTTTCAAGCCCTGCTGTTTCATTACTGTAAAGAAACTCAGAGAACACTGAATTGCACTGCAGTGCTGCTCTTCACTGTCAACATGCTGCAACATCTCAATTTGGAAATTCACAGAGCTCTAGTGTAGTGAAGAAGGTGATAAAAGGCATTAAGATCCATGTATCTTTCATCTCTGCTCTGGCATTTTCATTTCTGCCCCTCCTCCTGCTGTGTCAGGACACAGACCTGGAGCCAGAGAACAAGCATCATGCACTCAGCAGAGGCCAGTATTATTCCAGAATGAAAATTCTGTGTGGGGATAAAGGGGTGCCAGTCAAAGTCCACATATGCTAATGAGTCTTTTTTCTGGTCCCATTCTCCAACTGTCCAACAGGATCACAGAATCATAGAATGATTTGGATTGGAAGAGACCTTAAAGATCATCTAGTTCCAACCCTCTGTCATGGGCACAGACACCTCCCACTATACCAGGTTGCTCAGAGCAACCTGGCCTTGAGCACTTCCAAGGATGGACATTCACAACCTCTCTGGGCAACCTGTTCCAGTGCTTCATCACCCTCACAGGAAAGAATTGCTTCCTACTATCCAGGATAACCCTGCTGCTTTTGTACCCAGTGAATTGGTAGACAGATCAAGAAACAATCATTGAAAGAATAATCACTGCCTGTGACTACTCTCATTTCTGTCACCAGACACTGTCTTGACATAGAGACTTCCCCTGCTATGGAACAGAAGTTCTTGATGAACAATGAAATTCTTCAATACATATAGTGATCTTCAATATCAATTGCTTTTAATGAATCAGATTTATCCAATACTTGTCCCAGTAGCAATCTTTCTTTTGTATCTACAGATACACAATTAAAAGTAGCAAAGTAAATCAGCAGGGTTAGTAATTGTCATGCTTATTAATACCGACACTTCACAACCAGCAATGTGTAGCTCCCCATTCTTGGTGGTCTTACCTACCAAATTCCTTGTGCCAAGACCTCTCTGAGGACGATCTGTAGACAGCTGGAACCTGAGCTCTTTCAAGTTTTTAGCCATTCTACTAGCAATTATTTCTCAGAAGGCTATGGCTGTTGCAAATGAGACAACCCAAGGCTGAGAATTGATATTTGATATCTTTAGGAAAACCACAGTTTCTGCTTCCACTTTTAAAACACTGAGCATATTTTGGTCCATTGATTTAATCAGCTTGTCATCTTTTTCAACAGGGAACTGTGAAGTTCCTCCCCAACACCCTGTACAAGTCAAGTTTTCACTTCACAAGTTTTTGAACCTGTATTTTTCTGTGACAGTCTGACACAGAGGTGCTGCCGCCTACAAGGCAGAATCTACTGCCCTGGATGGAGGGACAGAGAGAAGCATTTGCTGAACAATGCCCTCAGTACACACATACCTTTACAAAGTTTTTCCAATATCTGCTTTCTAGCTTTATATTGTTTCCAGTCTATAAAAAACGCCAGTCCCCTCATAATGGCAGCAGAAATGCTTGTGTGACTATTTCTGTAAATCTCCATCTGCACTGGGGAGCTGCTGGTAAAAGGCTTTGGCATTGCCATCAAAAAGCGCTGCTGGACACTGCTGTTCCCTCATCAGCTCCTCATTCACAGTGAAGAAGTGCTCAATGCCTGTCAAGTGCTCACAGATTCCCGGCTCATCTGCGTGACCAGCCAGTTCCCTCCCAGGCAAAATTGCCTTTGACAGCTTGAAGCTGATGCCTCTGATTTTGCTCATAGGAAAAGAATTTTGTTCAAATACTGAAATAACAACTGAAGCAATGCTTTGGCAGGTTTTACCTGACTTTTAGACCCTAGCTCGACATAACATAAAGAACATGAAGGATGCGGCTGCTCTGAACCCGGTTATGCAGATGTTTCATTTAAAGCAGGCTTGGGTATCATTACTTTGCATTAAGTACAGAGCTCATACTGAAAGAAGGGCCATTTGCAACAGCCTACACAATTTCCTCACAACCACGCTGAGAAATTCCAGTCATGCACCCTAAACCCAAACGTTCATATTCAGTTCGTATTTCAAGACAGTGCTTCCTCTATTCAAATTCTTTCAGTCCCCTACCTTCCTTGTAGCTACTTCTGTCTAACACCTCTCCTTTTCAAGACAATTATCAACATTTTCCACTAGGAGAAACATTTACCATCTGCAGAACCCCCACCAGCATGTTTAGTATTTCTCTGCACAGCCTGTCTCAGATTTCCTCCCCAGTTTCCTTGAGAATAACCCCCTCACCTTGTTGTCTCCTTCTAAGAGTAAAAATAGGATTTTTCACATTAGCTATATTTTCTTTATTTCCTTCCAGAGTCACCTTGTTCCAAAGCTAAACTTCCTTAGCATTGGATCCCAGTAAGCCTTCTTTTGGATACCCTTTGTGTCTCTCAAATAAAGACTGTCTCATACACTCACATGAGAAATAAAGACAGTAAAGGGAAGGATGGGAAGAGGAATGAGAAAATAAACTCAGGCAAAGTGGTACAAGCTGATGTGAAGCACTGCTCAGTCCTTGAGTGGAAGGGATGTGAATTCACTGTGAAATATCTGGGGCATCAAGTGACTGGCTTTCTAAGCATACAATTATTTTTCCCAAGGTGTTCCCACAGTAATGCAAGATGGGGGGAGGGGGAAAATCCATCACAGCTTATACAGTGGCATGGTTTGTGCTCATGTGTCCCAGAGTAAATAAAAAATGAGGATTTCCATCAATTGATGGATAATTCCAGTGTAAGAGTGTTTAAATTACAGGAGATTATTATGCTAGTATGTTCACTGAGCAACAGCTCCATGAAAACAGACTACTAAAAAAGTGCGGCCTAACTCTTCATTTTCTCCTTGTCTTGTTCATTCAACACAGATTCTTTCCAGCAGTTGCTTTGCAGCCTTTCAGTCCTAGGGAGTACCTGTTTTCATAGAAAAAAATTCCCTATTGCCTGCTTCGTATAAAAACACTTCCACTCCTCCTGGTATGTCTTTAACTTCTCTAAGAGCTTTTCTTTTTGTCTGAGTGAAAAGGTCTAAAGCCTGAGGAGAGAGAAAAATCCCTCTCCCTTCAGAGGATTAAAAAATTATTTGGTTGGACTCAGAATGTGCTCTATTCAGGATCTCATGTACAGCCCACCACTGCAGCATCCGAAAGAGTTGATCATTGCTCTCTTTTTTCTTTCTACCTGTCTCCTCACAGAGATCCAGGATTTTTCACCATGCACAGGGGACTGTCTGTTCCATTTAGATTAAACAATATATGTTAAACCATGAATACTACAGGACCTAGATTTTCTCTCCCTGGATAAATGCCTTAAAATATAAATCATAAGACTATGTTTTATTTTATTCCTATTCTGAATTCCATTACTTTATTTTATTTTACCTCTGAAATCCATTTTTGGACTACAGCCTTTTATTCAAGGAATAAAATACTAGAAGAGTTGTATTTTCAGTTCAGATAATTTTACTAACTGCTAATCTTCATTAATTTTTCTTCTTCCATAGCACTGTTTTCAGCATTCATAGACTCAGTCAAGTATCTGCTCCAGAGAAATCAGAATGTCCCATTCCTTCCCTTTTCTTCCAAAAAGAGAGATCTCTTCTACTGTCTTCCAGTAAGCTCTTACTCTTCTTTCAGGCTTTTTTCAGAAAGAGCTGGTCTGTGGTCTTGGTGCTGTGCTACCCCTGGATATCAGACAAACATCAGAACAGGGCCAGCAGACTTCTTTCATTTAATTTACACGAAATGATCACGTTGCATTCATAAAATGATAGAAGAATGGTCTAGAGGAGAACTTAAGACGTTAAACAGTCCAGAGTGCTTTCCCATGATAGGATCACTAGCCTTATTGGATTCTTCACAGATGATTGTCTAACCTGTTCTTAAAATGCCTTCAGAACCTCCCTAGATCAAATATTAGACAGTTTTTATTGTCCTAGGTCCTGGAAGATTATTCTCTTAGTTTAAAATAATCATCCTTTCTGCTGCTTCTTGCTTTCTGCTCCATCCACCATGAGCCCAAAGAAAAGATCATTCCCTCTGCTATTTTTTATCTGAAGACTGTTATATTCCCCTGTCAAATTTCTGGTCTAAAAATTACAGTTATTTCAAATCATCTTGCAGGTCACATTTTTCTGATTGGTGATGAGTCCTGCTGCCCACCTCTGGACTCCCTCTGATTGAATTGCACCTGTCTCAAAGTGCAATAACCAAAACTTTTCCCAGCCTCCAAGCTGTGGCTTTAGCCTCAGAGCAAAAGGATTGCTTCACGTCTTCCAGACTTCCATGTCTTTTACATATCCTAGCAAGATGTTTGCCTTCATTTGCAACAGCATGACATTGACTCATGTTCAGCTTGTGATCTATCATAACAGATTCTTTTCTGCATAGTTGCAACCTAGTCATTTACTTCTGTCTTGTGCTTATGTGGTTGGTAATTTCTGCCTTATTGTAGTACTTTGTATTTATCCCTGCTGAACTTCATTCCGCTCTTTTCCTAGAAGTTCTTCCAATTTGTTGGAAAAATTTTGAATTCTAATCTTTTCCTCCAGCATATTTCAAGTGTCACAGTTTCATGTCCCCGGAAAATGTGATATACCCACTCTTTATATTACCATCCAGGTCGTGTAAGAAAACACAGACCAAAAGCAGATCTAGGACACCCCAACGCACCTACTGTGTCAGTGTTAAGCAGCTTGTGGCCTCTCTGAAGGACTGGCACATTCTAAAAGCATACAGATTATGAGCTCTGAATCTTCTGATATTATTTAAAGAAGATCTGCCTGTTCAGGTAATCATGTTTACCCAGTTTATAGCCTCCTTCACCTGCTATGCCCCACGCCTCACCAAAGAAAATATTTGCGTTAATGTGCAACCATAGTCAAGAATCTCAACTTTACATTAAAAAAAATCCAAAACCCAAATGAAATCTCTCACTCTTGTTCTACAAATAGCCTTTAATAGGTAAACTGAACAAAAGCCAATCCTGTTAGAACCTGCTGGAATACTGACAAAATAAATGGGAAAGGTGTGACCATTTCTCTTCGTAGATTTAAGGACATACTATAAATGTCCTAATTTATTACATTCACTGGAGTTACAAAAGCAGCATATGCGTCAAGGGCAGCACCAGGGCAGCTGGTTGATTTCAATGGATTGAACGTTTCCTTTGCATCTGCTCTTGACCACTGACTGCAGGATCTTTTCCTCGGAGCTTAAACGCCAGCCATGACAGTCACAAAGTAGGCACATCGCAGACAGTAAGCCTTTGTGTACATTGGAATAAAGATGATCTGGTATTCCTCCTGACAACAGAGGCTTAACTCTCTCGTCTAGCCCTGACTCTTATTCCAGTAGTCATTACCACGGTGTCCCCAGATTCCTTAACCCAATATGGATAGTTTTCCTGGCACCGTGGCTGAGGCCCTGGCACAGCAGAAAACATGATGCATGGTGTGAATTAACTAGCTGGAGGGTAAAGAGGGAGAAATAGGGCTTTATGAATTTTCACCATTGCACTGTTTTCACTGTTTTTAGTAATCAATTATTGGCCTCCGGAGTAATCCCTTACTGCTTGCTCTTTGATCATCTGATTCTGGCAGTGTTACCTCTGCTGGAAACCTCATACCTTTGATTAGATGCAGCAGGAATTTCTCCTTTGTTCTCTAACTTGTCTGGAGGAAGCATGCAACTAGAGAGAAGCTTTACAGGAACAAGAAAGAACTCAGGGGTAGACCTGAGCACCAGCAGCACAGCAGTTGTGTAGTACTGGCTTATCTCATTTGAACATCACGCAAATTTCCTTATCTAGGAGATGGTCAAAGCAAAAGGTACAGGAAAGCTGAAAGGAAAAACAAAGTCCTGACTATACTTCCGCTTGGATTTGTTGGCCAGCTGGATCAATACTGAATTTCTAAGTGCTAAATGAGAAGTAAGAGGCTTTTAATTACTACTGGGTGAAAATCAGAGCCAGTATTTCAAATGTTGTAAGATGAACTATCAAATTGCCAAGCTTTAATGTCTTCCCAGACAGTACAAAGAACCTCACCCCTACAGACTAGTCAGTAAACCGTAATTCAGTGAAACATCATTTTCCTTAACTGTGCACCTTGGAGGAGAATGCATGCTTCATACTTTGGCGATTTAAAAAGGTGGCTGAATGGAAGAGTTCTGGAGTAAAACCCACCAAATCCTAACATCTGACCTCAGATGCTGATAACAAAGTCCTAGACTTCAGCATCTGTAAGACCCTAGCAATTTTAAACCCTATTTTTTTCTTCATTCTTTTGCCTAAGAGTCAATGCAGAGATGAGTATCTCTTGGAGGGAGATGTTTCTCACTTGAAAATATTACATTCCCATAGGTAGTCACCTCTTTGGAAACCTACTGCCACTATCGTATCAGTTTATTTCAACGCTTTCTGCCTGTAACTAACCACAAGAATGGGTGAAATTCTGGCACAATGACAGTGATCACCCAGAGGCTCACTGCACGTCTGCTTTCCACCAGCACTGGCCTCTTTTTCTTTTGGTCTTCGTATTACAGGGTGCTCTGCACAGAAGGTTCAAACTATCTTGTCTCTTTACACCTTTGACATGTCATTTTTCTCTGCGTGCCTGTGTTCATCTAGGTTACTATTTTACACAATAGTAAGTGTTCCAAGAGCTGGTGATGAACAGGCAGCCTTGCTGCTCTTCCAAAATACACCTTTTATGAAAATGGAAACTATAGAAGCCGTCATACACTGCGTGACTACAGGTCACAGGATAGTTATCCCATTTTTTCATAAGTATGCTGCCATTGTGGGCCCACCCAGCCTTCTGTATTTGGAAAACGTGAATGGTTCACAGTTTATGAATGGAGAGCACAGCACAGTGGATAGATGATAACACAAGTAAAATATAAACAACAACAACAACACAACAAAAACATAAATAACAACAAACAGGGTTCCGAGTTTTGGCGCCAAATCTCTGGTTCCAATGTATTTTATTTCTGCATCTGTTTCTTCATCTACAAAACAGCAAATATCTATAACATCAACAAATTATCAGATTTAAATCAATTCTATATCGAAGCCATAGGTTCTCCATTATGGTAACCAAATGCCCTCTGGAGGCATTGCTTCTTTCAGATGGAAAAGACAGAACTCATCTGCAGAGCCCAGTCCACGAACCATTCAGTACCTTGAATTATAGCTTTTTAGAGGGAAAAAGAAGGAATGCACAGGGTAATGCTGCTCTGTTGGGAATCGTCATTCTTCCTTGGCATACCTCCTAGTGCTACAAATTAACCCTTAAAAATGGCTAGACAAGCAAACAGCTGCCGTATGCCTAGATAGGATTGCAGCCTCACTGGCGAAGTGTTTCAAACTCTTGTTACACATCATGTCCCTGGAGAAGAGAAACTGCAGAAGGTTGCAATAGCATCAGAATGAATAATTGAAGCTCGGCTCATTCAGTATGTGCATAAACGGAAGGGTCACAATGCCGCCTTCTAGTCAGCCGGCAGCGCAGAAACTCACCAGTGTCTAATAGAAACATCATCTGGAGATACTGACCTACTTCTCTGGGAGCTTTTAGGGAGTGGATTGAGGAGATGACAGTGGGATGGCCAAGTACACAGAGGATTAAGTCATATTATCTAACAGAAAATCGTACATTAGAGAATCAGTTGCATATGCTACTCTTGGGAAAACCCTCGAGACTTAGTTCCACCGAGAAACTAGAGATCCGTGCAAGATTAATGCTGTTTCCCAGCTGAGAAAGTGCCCCTGCGGGAATTTACCAGGATGCTCTTCCCCTTGGCGAATCCCTGGGAGGTTTTCCTACCTAGGCTCCACGACAAGTGGGGCCAAAATTGCATACCCTTTCCCACACAAAAACTCTACAGCCATTTAATATTGGAAATGAAAGGTGTGAGGAAGGGTAACTCGGGCATTTCCCGCTATTGTGCAGCCGCTCGGTGGGAACGGAATGAGCGCAGCCCGCCCGGGCGGTCGCCCGCGCCCTGCCCGCCGCCCCGAGGGCCCCGGGCTGGGACACCGCAGCGTGCCCCGAGCGCAGCCCGCCTTCTCCAGGACCACGGCGGCCGCCGCCAGAGCCCCGACGGTCCCTCCGCTCCGCACCGGCGGCCTCNNAGGGGAAGGGGAGGGGGCGGCGGGGCGAGGGGCTCGGTGCCCCTGTCACCGCCGCAGCTCGGGCGGCCTCCGGGAGGCGCCGGCGCCCGTGGGCGCTGCGGGCCGGGGAGGCGTGTGGGCGCCCACACGGGCAGGGGTGACCGAGCGATGCGGCGGTGAGAGAAAGCCGGGCTGGGCTGCCCGCTGCCTTCCCGAGAGGAGAGGGCGCTGGGAACGGGCGCCGCGGGATGATGCCCTTCATTCAGCACAGCGGCGGCTGAGCGAGGCGGGCGAGCTCCCGGCGCCGCTCCCCGCCCGGGGCACAGGGCAGCGGTGTGGGACCGGCCGGACCGCCGTGGGGTGACAGCGCAGCGCCCTACAGTCCCGGGCTGAGCCACCCGGGACGGGGCTCCCATCCCGGCGGTCCTCGGTCAGGCCGATGCGGGAGAGGAAACAGCCTTAGCTAGACCAAAGGATGTGACTGGGAGAGGCGACAGGCTTTTGGCTACCCAAGATCATGTTTATGTCTGACCTTCTGCTCTGGAGATTTGTGAGTCCCAAAGCATGTCTATAGACTAACTGTGCTATTTGGTTTATGAAAAGCTTGTATTTCTCTCTAGAAAGCTTGGCTTGCCTTAGATCATCACCTAACAACAACAAGGGCTACTACTTGTTCCTTTGAAGGCTGGCATTGATTTTTGCTGACAGCAAAATAGTAGGCTTTTCACATTCCTGATCTGAGTTGAAGAGCAAATTTGGGGTTTTGTAAAGCATGTTTATTGTTAACTCTGTAAAATCTAATGTTGACTTCCAAAAAGAAGATTTAAAGACCTGAATGTTTAAAAAATGTTCTGGCTCTCCAACACTAAAGGTCTTTCACCCTCCTACACCCACTTTCTATGGGAGGAATTTAAATGCCAGTGTAGTCACTCAGAGTACAGACGGGGCACCTAGTAATGTTTCCCCTAGTGGATTGTCCAGCCTTTGTTGCCCTGCGTTGGCATGCTCTGCTATCCAATCTCCATCTCCACTTACCCTCTTCTGGCAGACACCAGGACTTTCTCCTGTTGCAGCGACAGACACATTTGAACCAGTTTTCACATAAGACTTTCTTATAATAGATAGAGAATGGAAAAAAAAAAAAGCAAAAAGCTTTCTTCTGAGAGGAAGAGTACTGACAGATGGAATGACCAGAAAGTAATTTACTCTTTGGTGCAAGGATGCGATTTATGGCATAACAAGAACTTCCTACTGCTCAATAGCTTGTCTAACGTGGTGTGCACATCACATTAAATACCTGCCACCCTGCAAATCCTCCCTAGCTCTGTACCCACCCGATGCTGCATTGTCCCTATGTTATATCTTTTTCCTTCCCTCCTACAGAGCAAAACAAAGGCGTCGATGACAGGCAGAATAAGACATGAGAGAGTTAGAGACTAACCCTCATGTGGGTCTGGTAACAGCTGTCAGCTGAGCAGAGTATATCCCGGATGGGCTCACATCCAGCTGGTACTGCTGGCTAAACATATTTTGTGCTCTCTTAACAGCTTCTTCACACATTTCAAAGGACAGATTACTCAACACTCAATTTTCTGCTTCTGGAGGAATGAATGGATCCACTGACTCCCAGGATATGAGAATGCTCATCTTGGACATAAACTGGACAAATGTATTCCTTTTAATCATCTAGCAATGATAGCAGTGATGAGTAATTATCAACAGTATGATAAACTGTCCTTCTAAATATCTGTGTTGCCTCTGGGGTCAAATTGATTGAGTACTAAGTTACTATAGTATTATAAAATAGATGTATATTTTGCATTGTCCTGTGTAGTCCAGATGAGCTGTGCTCTTTTCTGCCTCTGCCAGACAGTTTTTCTTTCTCCCTGGGGCAATGCTAGTACATGCTTCCGCTGCTCCAGCTGAGGAAAGGCAGAGGGCTGAGAAGAGAACTGTGCTTCCACCCAGTAGCAGCTAATGGATTTACTACATCTCCTTGGAAAGGTGCTGAAACAGAGCAGAGCTGCCTTATCTGTGGGCTCCTACGAAGGAAGCAGAAGGTAGAGGTTTTGTGGGGGGAAAGGAATGCACTTCCCAAAACCAGAGAATGGAAAAAGACCTTCTAGTCCAATCTCATACCGTTGCCTTCGCTGCAGATGAGTCTTCCCCACAAGGACATGTCCCTGGAAGCCCCATGGGTGCATTGGAATTCTTTTTTGGTGTTAGTATTATGAAAATTCTCATGGCACAACTCATTAATAAATGGCAGCCTTGGAAGTGTAAGAATCAGTGTTACAAAGTTCAAGACTCTGTGGAAGAGGATGCTTATTATTTATTTTAAATAAAACTGATTTCAGTCACTTGCATTCATTCACTTCTATTTCACACATTTGCTCATGGTCACAAGCACCAAGATGTGTGTGTGTGGTCTGCTCAGGACCGTGTGTGTGACACAGAGGACAGGGGACAGTAGCTACTGAGTCCTTGGGATGCCTCTGAGGTTTGTCTTGATCAGGCACAACAAACCACAATTTTGACAAGCTATTTTATGATCCCTGGGAGTCAAGCCGTCATGGCATGACTATGACCTCAGTTTTGCATTTTTCATCCTCCCTAATTCTTAGGCAAGGTTGCTGCCCATCATCTTTGTTTTCTCATTCTGGATACCTTTATTGTTGCCTTCCTGTTGAGAGAAAAGGAATGGGCCATGTTTGATGTGACTGTTGGAGCACAGACCTTCTGGTCTTGATGTATGCATATTCCTTATTACCAGTTTTATTGCTGTTGCTTGTACCCTTGTTAAAAAATATGTACCGTATTTTTAAGCCTTGAACTTTATTGTATCACTATAAAGGTAAAAAATGTCAGAGTAAGTAGTGTTTCAAACAAGCATAAGGATTAAAAAGAATACCTCAAGAATACATAAAGACTCACTAACAGATAAACCAACTTATAGTGGCACAGTGTAAGGCTAAAAGAAATAAACCTCTGTGGTCCATGTATCAAAAATCCTACATTAGGCTGCTGCTGTTTGCTTATTTATTACTAACCTGGAAATGGAATGATCAGGTCGTAGCAGATGATATCACTTGCCTTACAGTGAAGTCTCTCAACGGCAGAGGACATCATCAATGACTATCATGGGTGAATAACTAAAATGATTTTTTTGAGACCCCACCTGCAAATAGTGTTCTTGGAAATGAAGAGATTTGGTGAGCCTTGCTTTGGTTTGTTTCTTTTCATGGTCTGGGTTTCTATGACCCTGAATAGCCTACTTAAGAGAGATATGTGTACCATTTCCCTTAAAAGAATTTAAAGCTTGAGCCTCGAGGGCCATTGATCATATCAGGTCTCTGGAGTGTATTGTAATGGCAGAAAACCAAGTGTAGAAAAATTTTGTGTTGAAATTTGGAGTAGCTCCATCTAGAAAGGTAGATCAGAGGGGAACTATGATCACGTCTCTAGAGGAGTAGCTCTGTGCCACGTGCATGAATGAGGAGGGAACAACAGCTGTGATCAGTGCTGGATGTGCTGTGTTTTCAGTTTTTTGCCAATTGAAATAGATTCCGGGTGCATGTGGTACATGCCAGCAGAAATGTAGCCTAAGTTATGTTCATGTGAATGAAATGTAATTCTGCATATAGTGAGAGCAGATTAATATTTCTTGCAAGACTATGTTGGGAGTCACTGGCAGGGGTCACAGAGAAAATAGCATCAGGAAAATGTAGAAAAGCTGAAACCTTTGTGACTGACTGGTAAAAAAAATCTGGTAAACACTCAACTTATTGAATAGGTGTTAGACTCCCAGCAAGACACCTACTGAGGAAATTGTCTGGCAAAATGTAACAGAAAATCTCAGGAAGTTCTTGCTGCTGGTGACTCCATGAAAAAAAAAGGACAGATGAAGCCAACAGCCCAGTGATAACGGGGCAGAATGCTGCAATTTTGATGCACTTGACAGACACGAATGCTGATCTTTTCCACCAGAGAAGCAGCCAGGAACACAAAAAACTGACAACAGTAGAATGTAGAAAAAAATATTTTTTTAACTCAGTGTATGGAATACATAAGGTGTCAAAGAATTTAGAGAGATATTTCACTTGTTTGTCTCCTAAAGCTAGAGCCTGAGAAAAAAAAATAAAAAACCCCAAAAGTATTCTTGATGATAATGAGAATTTTGCTATAGCTCACAATACTGGAATGTCAGAATGATTCTCTGACTAGAATGTTGAGGGTTCACATAACCTGTGTGGGAAGGGAAGTGTGGTATAATTCTACGAAACTTAAAGTTCTGACAAGCATTTCACAATGACCAAACATGAAAAGAATGTCAAAATTCTCCTGGAAGAAATGAAGTATTTTCCCTTATATTTGAAGAAGTTGGCATTTGTCAGAGAGATGTACAACTCTGAATTCCACTGGGAGATCTATAGACAAATATACGGGTCTTGTATAAACTCAAGAAGAGATCACCTGACACCACAATCAAATCTATCTCACTCAGTTAGGAGAAACAAGCAAGCAAGCAAGCAAACAGACAAAAAGAAACCCAAACAACAATCACTTTAAAACAGTATGCCAACAACGAGTTAGTTCCTATCCAACTAGCAAAGAAGAAAGCCGTCTTTACAGGTATAGACTTTCCCCTTTCTTTTGCAGCCTTTGTCCTTTTTCCTTACAAATATTCTGGAAAATGTACTCCTTTCATATATCAATAGGATACAAGCTGAATATAATAACCAAGACTTTAATGTCTATATTCAATAATACTGACCCACTATCAGCTTCTAAAGGTGAAGATCAGTTAGCATATGCAAGCAGGAAACCTTAACAATACCATTGTAATTGGATGCATTCAGAATCCCAAATAAAACCCTCAAATTTGTAGATGGTAACTACATAAACACAGAAGCAATTATTTCCTTAATGCATAAATATTTTAACAAAAATGGTGTCCACAGACAGCTAAGTTCAAAGGTTTTTTAGTGATAATAAAATTTAACTATTAAAACTCACTGATTTTTTTTTTAAAAACTATCTTTCATATTCAAATGAAGACAGTATAATTCTCTATTTTAGGCTCATAATAAAACCATTTTGAAATCTTCCTTTCCACAGTGTGTACCTATATCTGTGTATCTCTGTTTTTCCTGCATGTCCCTTGAATTAATTCTGAATTATGTGGGCATTTACCCACAATGCCTAAAATTACTTTTCAGCTCTGAACTGTTTTCCTAAAAAATTTGAATATTAAACCCTCATCCTCTCTCTAAGAGACTAATCAGAACATGTGTCAAAGAAGCTGAGAAAAATCTTTACAGGGTTGATCAATCTTTTCAGTAACTAAGTTCTTCAATGCTTCAATTTGAAAATGTGCATATTCTCAGAATTCCAACATATTCCTCATTTCTATGTGTGTTTAAGATTTTTCACCTTTTAAAAATTCTGTAAATTGACACATTTTTATTCCTATCAGCTCTTCTTTAGGCATCCTTGGGATTTAAGAACTCTCCTTATTAGTTGAAATTATAGAACAAACACATTGCCGAGCTATTTTTACCAATAATAACACGCTTGGAAATTCTGAACCTCTGTGAATATACTGAACAAATGTAAACAGCACTGGTCTGAGCAGTAACCTCTAACCTTCTGCATTTTTTTCTTGCCCCTCGATTGTGTACCTAAATGTTTCTGAATGAGTACATAGACTTCCATGTCAAAATGGGTATGTCTGAAAAATAGTCGAAGAAAAAATGATAATACAATTTATCCCCTGGATGAGGTTCCTGGTCCTGTTCATTGTGCATTTCCACAAACTATTGCCCTGGCATCTGTCAGAATTTGGACATGGGCAAGGACAGCCTAAGGCAGAACTGCCAGTAGAGGAAATGTTTGTCAGCCAGCATCCTCAAGCACACACACAGCCTGCTGCAAACACCGTGTTAGGTCTCTTCACAGGGCTTATGTAAACCTGGCTGTGCTTAGGTAGTTCCTTCAACTGTCTTACATGTCTGTAAAATCCCCCTTTCTCTAAATCTGAGCACAGGCCAATAATCATATATAAACACACCAGCTCTTCAAGATAGCCTTTTTCACTTCCATGTTTCTCAATTTAGCACTTAACTGCATCTGTTGAAATAAGCTACCAGTCTGCATGTGTGCTAAGTCACATTATTTTGAGTGAATTATGACACAACAGAAGTGTCTGCAATAAATCACCCATCTACACTACTCTGCCCACTCAACAGAACACAGCCATAAAGTCTCATTTCTTGAGTGATGATTTCTTCACTGTTTTTTATTTCAAACAGTGCTGGAAAAAAGCAGCCTCCTATTTTCATTCCCCGTTTAAGCCGACTTTGATTGAAGTCCAGATCTTCATATCAAAGTCCAAGGCACTCACTACATGTATGTTTCTGAAAGGAATCAGTGATCAGAGAGCAGCAGTATCCTCAACTCATTTTAAAAAAAAGAAATGAACAGCATATATTTTGGAGACATCTTCTACATTTGGAAACCCCCTTCTCTGTCACTTTTGAGACTTAGGTTCTACGGAAGATGGCTCCAAGTTGGTTTTATCACTCAAAAAGTAGTCTTCCATCAAAAAATTTCCTACTCAACTGCCATCTGTGCTAAGTTATATGTGTATAACTCAACAGACAGAAGAAGGTACTTTTGTCTTTCCATCTGTGCCAGGTCCTTTGTCTGCAAACAACGAGCTTTTCTGTTTGTATAAAAATATTTTCCTGATATTCAGGTCTCTAATTGAAATTATAGTTTGAACATAACGCACATTCAATTCACTATAATTTATGAGTAATTTCCTTTTGTTGTTACTCCTCGAAGCAGAACTATCGAAGTACAAAGTGTATTCCATTTTCTTCTAAATACTGTACATAAGTGGACAGAAACTCTCATCATGGCCTACTTTCTTTGCAACTCTGCCCCCATTCCCTGCTTCTCCATAGGAAAAGTAAATTTGATCAGATTTCTACTATTTGGTAGTTTCTAACTCTGTAAATACTCTTTCCTTGCATTAAGCTGTTTAGAAAATTAGCAGTTCTTCTCAAGATCCCAAACCTTCACATTCTAATGTGTAACTTCTTACCCAGTGTGCTCCAATGCCCCTGAAATCTCACAAATGAATCATGCAGTCTTGGATTATTAGCTGTACAATTTGCTAAATTATTTAATCATGCAGAGACTGCATACAAAAGTAAGTGATAGAAACCAAAGTTTTTGTACTTTTATTGTGCACTGTTCAAAGTGACAAGGAACCTGGTATTTCTTCAGAATGCTAAGTACTTAATATTGAATGTAAGACTTCTAAACCTTTTTCTCAGTAAAAATTCATTTTCTCCCAAAGAAATAACTAATACCTTGGAAGAAAATCTTTCCACATTATGGCCATTCTAGATAACATCGCTAGATAACATCTGCACTCCTGCTAATGGTTTGGAAATTAATTTCTTTTCCCACTATCTACCCTTTTTGGATGCATCTTTATTACACATAAAGGTTTCTCCAGACCCAGGCATTCAGCCCAAAAATTCATGTTTGTATACTGTGAAGTTAAATTATTTTAAGGCAAAATTGTTCTACTAAACTAAAAAATACCCAGCTTAATGCATACAGTGCGGTGCACATGCAAAGCTATGCATACTACTCCAACCACAACTTTATAGAGGCTGACTATAATGTTTCTTCCTGATTATCAACACACTCTAAACCTAGCTTCCCCTACTTCAAATTATTGTTCCAAATTACTTTAATATGATGGCCCATAAAGCTCATCCTCTTAACCCAAATGTATCTAGTGAGTTAAAAACAGTTCCCACAGTAGCAATCAAATGTCTCCTGTGCCTACTCATCACAGGAAGCAAAGTCATCCTTGATGAATTCTATCAAGCTAAGCTACAGCAACCAGCAGCTTCTTTCTCATCATCCAGCTGTACTTCTATGTTAAAATCCCTGTCAGTTATATAAAAAGTCTGCCCCTCTCCAGGGTGTAGGTGCATCAAATTTCAAATTAAAAGAAAACACATCCAGTTTTTTAATATTTGTCTCCCCAGTTCCATGGCTGAAGGCAACCTCCCTCTGTGTTTTCTCATCCCCCTTTCTTTCAGATTTCAATAAAATGTTTTTTATGTCTCTTGCTTCACAGAGGCAATCACTGAACAGCAGAACCCAAATACTTCTATTAAGCCCTCCAGGTCTCTACCTAACAGGACATTGTGGTAGGACCTTACTTGGATTGTTAGAGATAAGTGTTCAACACTTATCAGTACGAGTTATTATGTACTCCAGTGATTTACCTCTAGCTTTAATATAGGATCTTTGCTACACTTGCATGAAGTTCAGGACTTGCACATCACAAAACCAGATTTCAGGCAGGTTTCTGGCCAAGCAAGTGGTTCTTCCTCAAGGAAAAGGCAATGTTACTGGCTGAAGTGTTGTTCTTTCTCTTTCCCTCTCTCACTTCCTCCTCTTCTCTTTGCACATGGTGATGGAAGTGTGTTTGTTGGTGATGCCAGGGAAACAGAAAAGGCTTGAGTGACTCCTGTGTGGTTTTTACTCTATTTGCCCACCCACTGATTTCATGTTTTGCTTTGCTTTAATGACTACACAACGACCAACCATACAATTATGCCCCTGTGATTTACAGGACTGAATAGGCTTCTAATGAAGGGTTTTGTGCTGATTTACTTGTAACAACTTTTCCCCCAGTTGTTAGCCTAAGACACACAAGCCCTAAGGCCTGCACCTTGAATCCTGCGTGCCCTGTCTACTTCATGCCCCAGATGATGGTTGGGCAGCCTATTCTTAGATCTCCTCTATGCTGCCAACCCCTTGCAATGCAATTATCTGTAATGGGTTTTGCCTGTCCTTGAGCCCGCTGCAGAGTGACATGAGAAGCTTCAACTTTCTCATATAACTCAGCCCTCCTGGGGGGAAAAAAGTATAAGAAAAGCCAAATGCTCTAATTAGTCTCAGACTCACAGTCTGGAAAGGACAGACATCAGCCCTCTGCACTGCAGGAAGCAAGATGGTTCTTTTTCCTTCTCCTTAGGGGCCCATACTTTTCCCAAAGGAGCAGAGTTAAAAAAAACCCCAAAAAACAAGAGCGATGGAGAAAGAAATAAAGGACAAAGAAAGACAGCTCAATTTCCCCTTCTCTAGTTTTTATTTTCTCCTCAGAATTTGAGATGTGGTCCTCTTGGCCCATCTCCTAGTGGTGCAGCAATTCAGCAGGCAGGTAACAGCTGCAACAAGATACACTGGCTGGAAGGACCACAAGTGCTGGTCTGCTGGTCACTAATGCCTAGCTTCTGGAGAGGGCTGGCCACAATCCCACCACTTCAGCGAATGAGGTCAAGACTGAGCAAGCAGAGAAAATTCAATTTTTTTTCCCTGCAACCACCTTGGAATACCTGTTTTTTAAACCTTATGTTCTTTTTAGCAGCAAAATGTAAACAATATCTATAAACGCTGTGCAGGCACTGTCACTCTGAAAAATCTTGGACTGTGATATATATGATTAGTAGCATTTTCATTCTGCAGGTGTGGTCAAACCACCACAGCAGGTAATTCCAAATGCCTCTGTGGAGGCTTCTTGTGAAAT
Source organism: Ifrita kowaldi (assembly GCA_013398055.1). Taxonomy (NCBI): domain Eukaryota; kingdom Metazoa; phylum Chordata; class Aves; order Passeriformes; family Cinclosomatidae; genus Ifrita; species Ifrita kowaldi. The sequence continues at coordinate 1,223,169 of VZRS01011760.1, read as the reverse complement.
TAGGAGCAAGTTTCACTGCGTAAGAAAATCATAATACATTACAAAGTAGAAGTGATTATAAAGCTTCCTTTCATAGTCTGTAATTAAAGTATGGTTTTAGATTAGAAAGCTGAGGATTGTGGAAGATTCATGGAAACTCATTTCTGCCTTTCTCATTCATATACATGAATGGTGTATCTCCCTTTTTAATTTTTGTCTCTTTATATTTACTGCAGTCTGAAACCAGGAATAAATGCTCAACGCAGCAGAAAACCTAATGCTGTATGTCACAACATATGAGTAAAGAGATGGTAAATATAGCCAAGGGACTTCTGAAATGGTCAAACGTATATCAAACACAGTGGAATGTCAGAGGGTTATGAAAGATTGGTAGGTTTCTACTTGAAAAGGTCAACCTTTAGTAACAAAAATTTTTCAAAAAACCAACTCAGTCTGACACACAGACTCACACATTTTAGGAACAAGAAGAATTAAAGAAGACAACTGAAATTCTTTTTAAATGCCTGGCATGTGACAGGACTACATCTTGTAGCTGGACATCTTTCCTCTGATTAAAATTGAACAGAGAACAGTTTGTAATACATTAGCATCATCTGCTGGATAGTGCAGGAAATACGGTTTGGAAACTGCAATACTAAGCATGATGCATACCATTATTGTATTTGGCAAGCCACGCAGAATAGGCAGAACAGTTCAGACTTCGTTTTTTTTAGAACATTTCACATTTTCTTTTGTTTCTGGAACATTCTCCTCTGGTAAAACATGGGGATTTCTGCCTAAAAAGTCCTAGCTTCATGTAGCAGAAAGTGCTGTGTGATAACTGTAGGAACAGGAGATATTCAGAAACTACAATATTGGCATTTAATTACAAATGTAATATTTACTAAAAGGGGCTTAATTACTTTAGCTGTAGAACAATTTGAACATCTTTAGAACGAAACCCAAAAAATAATTTAGCGCAGTCCACAGGCAGCAGTCCAAGTCACCTCAGAGAGGAAATAGAAATTAGGGTTGTGCCAGAAAAACGTAAAGCACGGTGGGAAATAGAAGTCTTGAATGTCTTGGCTGTAAGGGATGCCAGACATTAATTTGGCAGAATGGGATGCACCTCATATGCATGGAAAAGACTGTTCAAAAGTTACATCAGCAGTACTCTACAGTGATTGCTCTAAATCTCTCCAAAACTGAACAGATGTTGAGAATCATAACCAGCTATAATGACACAGATGAGTTACTGTTTAATTTACTCCTGGCTCCATGTTTTTTGCAAGGGCGGTGCTGCGCTCTCAGCACAAGGCCCTGTGCCTGCAGCAGGGCAGCCGTGCTGGGGGCTGGACAAGAGCTCCCACCCTGGGTGCTGCCTGCCCCACCAGAGCCCAGCAGACACCGCACGAGCTGAGCCTGCTGCACCATGAGGGTCTTCTGATACTACAGAGGAGCCCCAGGACTGCCGATTCTTTCGACTTTGCGTTAACCACCTGTCTAAAATCAGGAAATTCTGAGGGATGCAGCATTTCCTGAGAGCTGCTCAGAACTGAGAAGCTTTTCCTTTAACTTCTCCTCATGCCCATATTGTGAGGGCTCATGGATGTTCAGAGAAAGAAATATATAATTTCAGGAACACAGGGTTGTTGCCACAGAACAGATGAGGATATTTTTAGTCTACTATCCTCAGTGACAGAAGACAATCAGAATTGCTATATTTTATACTGGGCCTGCACCTAGTATGTCCTACATGGTGTAAAATAATCCTACAAAGCAAGTATTTCTTTGAAATACTCTGCTTTCTAAACAGAGAAAAAAGGAAAGCCATAAATACTGGAAAGGAAAATGACGTCTTACAAAGTCATAAAGTTGCATTATATAACACTGCACCACAGCCCCAGCTACAGATCAGCTGTGTCTTGAGATGAAGCACCGTGGTCCTTTTAAATGCTCATGAATATACATAAACAAACGCACAGCCTTATTCTGCATCTTGCAGCAGGAAGTTTGAATATACAAATATATTCTGCTGTAATAAATAATTTTTGGTATGGTTTTAACTTTTATTTCTAGTAAGGTTTCTTATCTTTGATGTGTTTATTTGTATTTATGTATGCTGTTTTAGGAGCTAAGACTATAATATGTAGGAGCTGAGAATGGTGGGTATCCAGGTTCTGGTCCTTTATTAAAGTCCAACATAGATCCTTGTAAGCCTCCCCAGCCTTGACTGGCTTAAAGAATTGCTCTTTTTCAGCATTTTTGCCGCTCCTTCCATTTATGCCTTCCTTGCAAAATTCATAGAAACTTCACAAAGCTGTTTATATACAGCAGTATAGCAGGCAGACAGTCCCAGTCTTGAAACACGTAGAGGCTGCGATGTTCCACCCTTAAGGGGAAGGGAGCACCGAAGATTCGTAGGTGCTCGTGGTCAAAAGGAACAAGAAAAGTCAGAGGGTCTAACCTAACTCTAATGCTAACCCTAACCCTAACGTTAATCCCTGACCTACTACATAAGCACATGGCAGTGGGTTCTGGGTAAAGGGCTAAGATGAAAGGGAAGCGAGAAGGAAAGAAGGGAGGGAGGGAGGAAGGGAAGGAAGGAAGGAAGGAAGGAAGGAAGGAAGGAAGGAAGGAAGGAAGGAAGAAAAAAGAAAGAAAGAAAGAGAGAGAAAGAAAGGAAGGAAGAAAAAAGAAAGAAAGGAAGAGAAAGAAAGAAAGAAAGTAAGAAAGAAAAAGAAAAGAAAGGAAAGAAAAGAAAGAAAAGAAAGAAAAGGAAGAAAGAAAAATGAGCAGTTCACCAGTCCTGGTTCCAGTATCAATCCAGATGATGGGATGTCCAGCATTCGGAGAGGTGCACCCAGGCTTGGTGAGGTTACCATTTTATAGATAGGTTTTTCCCACCCTGAAGACAGGTTTCTTGCTTTCTCTTCAAAGTAGTTATCATGCACAGTCCATTCTTTCAGACCTTTCTGGAAATGGGTCAGAGGGCTTCAGAAATCTTTGGTGGTCTTGACTCCCCCTACAGTGCATTCCAACTTCTCAGCCTCATTCCTGTGCTTGTGCTGTACTGTTCTCTGCTTATCTCCAGGAATAAGAACAAGGACTTTTGTTGCAGAAATTGCTACCCTACTTTTGCATGGCCACCTTCTCCAANCACCCTTAAGGGGAAGGGAGCACCAAAGATTCGTAGGTGCTCGTGGTCAAAAGGAACAAGAAAAGTCAGAGGGTCTAACCTAACTCTAATGCTAACCCTAACCCTAACGTTNAAGAACAAGGACTTTTGTTGCAGAAATTGCTACCCTACTTTTGCATGGCCACCTTCTCCAACCACAGCATGTTATTACCAACAATCCCTGGTTATTGCCTACAATCTTTGTCTGTTATTACCAACAACCCTTAGTTATTGCCAACAATCCTTGTCTGTTATGACCAGTGATCCTAAGAGGGGGTAGAGATAATTTTCTTCCTGGTAGCTGGTGCAGTGCTGTGTTTTGGATTTCATATGGGAATAATGTTGATAACACACTGATGTTTTAGTTGTTATTGAGTAGTGCTTATCCTACGGCAAGGACTTTCCAGTTTCCCAGGCTCTGTCAGTAAGGAGCTGCACAAGAAGCTGGGAGAGAGAAGCTGACCTGCACTAAGCAATATTCCACACCATGGAATGCCATACTCAGTATATAAACTGAGGGAAGTTGTCTGGGGTCCTGCAGATTGATGCTCAAGGATAGTCTGGGCATCAGTCAGCAGGTGATGTGCAATTGTATTGTGAGGACATGGGATATTTTTGAGACCCTGAGATGAAAACGTGACAAAGAAAAGAGCTGGTATTCTAGAAAAGAATAGTTTTGGATAATAGCTTGAAAAGAAGGAAAGGAGAAAAATTATTCATGTGATTCAGACTGCAAACTAGCAGGAAGAATCATCAGAGAAGTAAATTAAGGTGAACAAAGGATGGAAAGATTTCAAGAAGTAGGGAACAGTATTCTTAAAGGCTCAAGATAAGATAAGTAGGGTAGGAGCTGAGACCCCAAGATTTCCTTAGGACAGTTGATCATTTGAGGTTAGAGCACAAGAGCTTCACTTAAGCATCAACTGACACCTTTCTATCTTTTCTGAGGCCATGACCTAACCATTCAGTCCTTCCTTTTCTTCAGAAAGGAAATTAGCCTGAGAGAACAAAAAGAAAAATAGCTAAAAATATACAGTGAATCATGGAAAATTATATCTACTAAATTTCACAGTGTACTGCTATTGCCATAGTAACCCTGGTTGGTAGATTACAGCAAGCTGTTTCTTTGCTAAATTTTCCTGGAAGCTTTGCCAATTCTCAGTTTGGTTTCAACATGAAGTTTAATAAAGAGTACCTCTCAGACCTCACATTGTCTCTTTCTATTTCTCTTTTGCCATCTTCCCCTTTTATTCCTCTTTGTAAGAGACAAGTCCTTCAGGGAAGAGTTTTCAAAGGCATCTTTTGCCAAAGTTGTAAGTGGACTTATAGTAGCATTTGTGCAGTATGTTATGTTTCTGATTCTTGATTTCCAATTCAGTGAAATGTAATTCTTTGTTGGAAGGTGAAGTATTACTTATTGCTGCTTGTTTTGGTTGTTTTTCTCATTCCATCTAACAGAAAAGTCCAGCTGATCAGTGATACAGCACCATATATCACAAAGCAAGAAAGTAAAAAGCATCATGAGAGGGAAAACATGAAAAGGGACTTCACCTCTTTGTCCTACTTTCTGAAACTAACAGCTTCCAGCTGTGATAACAATCCCCAACCCGAGAGAAGGGTAGGAACTATAAGGAAAGAAGGCAACTCAACCAATGGATTTATTTGGTGAGAGTTTCTCAGATTTTGCAGAGCTGCATTTCATGTGTGCTTTGAGAAACAGAGCTTTGTATTCTGCCTCCAGGTATGTATAACTAGTCCCCTTCTTCTCTCTTGTGTAGATTTCAGGAAACTAGGATAGGTAATGTACAATGCCACAATAGAAGATGAGCTGACTAAAATTGTTGGGAAAACACTGTGAGTTAAGTTCATCATTGCTTTTGATGACTGCTTGGTTATGCACAATTAAACACACACACTGTCATTCTTGCAGAGCAATGCTGTTGGCCTTTTCCATCCAGAAGTGGAAACACGTCCAAAAGAATGGTATCCTTCTGGCAGATGTAGAGGTTCATGAGCATATGGTGTCCCATAATTGCTGCTCTTTGGCCAATGAGTCATGAAACCATGATGGCCAGAACAGATCACATCTTAGATTTTGGACGCAGACAGATGATCGCTTTCCCCATCTGATATAGCTCATTAGAATGTAAAAACTTCCTTCTTTTAAGAGGAAAACTAGTATAATTGTGGACATGTAGAAGGACGAATTATGTACTCCTGGAAGAATAAAACCAGTTAGGGGAAGAGTCTTGTGACAATTGAAATACCAACTTGTTAGAGACAAGGGGAAAAAACCTTTGGTGTGTAAACAGGAAGTTCCTGTTCGGCTTGATTCTTGAACATTTCAAGCCAAAGGCTGACTAGTCAAAGAAACAACTTTATGAGTCATCAGATGCAGAAAGAAACTTTCGTGCTTGCCATCAGCAAACACAGAAATGTAAGAAGGATGCACAAGGGATATGCAACCTCTTTTGCTTTGAGACAAAAAGAATACGAAGCTAAAAATAAAGCTTAAGGCAATACTTCTGGCACAACAAGCTTTTAGAGTCAAAGCCCTTAACCTCTTAAAATATGATTCAGTCATCTACATAAACTTATCTTGGGCAATACAAATTTAATTCTTGCCGCTACATCATACCTTAGAAGACCCTGTGGTTACATTATAAACTACTGCGTTTCATCTGCAAAACAGGTCAGTAATTTCCTTTTGTTGCTGCTCCCTCCTTCTGGATGGTAAAGAGGAACTCAGTAAGTTCTCTGAAAATGGAGATGTATTTTCTTTTTAACAGAACACACAGACCTGTACCAGAAATGAGTATCAGGGAAGACCTGGCAGAATCAAAGAATGTAAAATAAAACAGGAAGGGAGAGCAGCTGTACAAAATAAATGTGTAGTGTCCCTTGAAATATTCTCTATACAGTGCTTCTTTTGGTGAGAGAATTGTTATCATCATGCAGGTGTACAATTGTAGACTGAGAAAAACAATAGAGAGTAGGAGTGTGATTGGAGACTGACAGAGCTCTGGGACAGGTTACATTAATAAAATACTGAAAAGATTTTTAAAAAGAAAGATGTCAAAAGTTGAAAGCAAAAAGCATATTCAAGTGAGCTCTTTTGAAGGGAAAGCATGGTACACAGACACAAGTAGGTCAGCCCTGATTTACTAATTTAATAGTCAGTATTGGGTAAGGAAAAAATATTTCACATCTTTTATTTTTACAGATCTTTCCCTAAACATACACAAGTCAGTTTGGGATGAGCTATCTCAAATTTCTCAAAGAAAGTTCACTTACCCTTAAGCAGTTGATATACAATGGTTTATTATTCCAGTGCCTACACACTGGTTCTCTCCTAGGAATAAAGCCTAAAAAACATCTTAACATAGAAATCTGAAATGAGGCATCTTTACTTCATGTGAGGAAATTGGAGAAACATGTCAGATGCTAATATTTCAAATCCTATTAGAAGTGAAAGACCAAGATTCTCACACACTTTGATAGTCTGTGCCTTCTTCCTCCCTGTGCAGTCACATAAAATTGTTGCAATCCCTCACACATATTAATAAATATTTCTCATCAAACTATGTGGCCAGATGACACACAGTGTGTTGTAAATGAAAAGGAAGGTTTTCAAGAGAATTATCAGGCTGATAGATTGACACTCCTCCTTTGTCTTTTAGAATTGTGGTGACTTTGATGGGGAGATCCTATTTATGCAAATGATAGCATAATAACATTTCTCAAATCACACATTGTGAGTGTTATGAAGGACAGAAATTAGGGCTTACCTCACTGGAATTATCCCCAACATAGCCCAAATCTAAAACAGTGTGGTGACTTCCCCTACAAGTTACTGGAAAGGGACAAAATAGAGGACCAGTAATGTTTCTCCATTTGACACAACAGGGCCAAATTCCAAGTGGAATAATTCAAATAGAAGCCTCCAACTTAGTGACTGCTTTGGGTTTTTAAATTTTTTTAATTCTTTGTTGTTTTATGCAACAAAGATCATGTGGTCATGAGGAGAGAGACATCCCATTACACGTTTAAGAGGGGTTAGCTGGCCAGGGAGAGAGCCTGGAGGTCTTGAGCAGAGAGTCAGCACAAATGTAATTGCAAACTAGTAACCCAGCAAACCATGCTGCCCTTTGTTCAGCTGAGCAAGTAGAAACTGGGAGAGCAATCAATCTGGAGCTACTGACACAGTGGAAGAAAGGAGGAAAATCTAGGGACACAGTTCTGTAGGTCACTAGGGCCCATTATTTCTGCTACTGATTAAACAACCAATTTGCTAAAAAGATAGCAAGCCAAGGGACTTTCCCGGCACTTCTCTCATATTTTAGAGTTCTTTGCTGCAGAGGATAGAGTAGAATTGCAAAGCATGTTCCGTGCTTAATGGATGGCCCTTGCTGACATCCAAAACCATGTAGAAATCCCAAAGCAACCAGATTACCTCTTGAACTGCAGGACAATTACCATGAACTACCTCTGACTTGCAACTTGTGTTTTTTTCTTTGCAGTCCTCCAGTTCCTTGGGTTGCAAATATTTAAGACTTGACCTGTTTCAAAATGCTTCCATCATTAGAGGACAGCACTATTTTCATGCAGACAGATCTGCACAGACATACACACTCTATTGCAGCATTAACAAATATTTACTGTTTTAACAGTCATTAACAAACATTGTTTGTATTTCATCCACCAAAACAAAGCGGGAGCCAACTTCTGAATTATATTACAATTTTTATCATGCTGGTGGGTTTTAAATTGATTTTCCTAGTAGTGACCATTTCCCAATTAAATAAAGTTACTCAATAGGTCTTAAGACAGGTTTGTTTCAACAATGCTTCTTTTTAAGCAGTTACAGAATTTACAGGATTTATAGTCTGATTAAATATTTGAAATGCTGACATTTTAACAACAGTATGGAAAAGGGAGCCTATAGTTCCTAAAATTTCATCTAAGAAACTTTAACCTGGAGAAGGTCTTGCAAGTTTGGGTGTTAGAAATTATTCGGAATTTAATTTCTCATTTAGAAACTCATTTAATTAGCAAAAGTCTGCTGTTAACCTACTATCTGAAATTTATTCTGAAATGCCATTTCACGGCAAAAAGAATTCAAAATATAGAGGAAAGTGGGACATAAGAAATTATAATAGTTTCTTCTTCCTTACTCTTGAGAGAACCGTAGTTTATTCTTAGGATTTCCTGACAAGGTCATGAGCAACAGCAAGACTTGATGGACCTTAAGTCCTTTTGTGCCCTATGCACATGGGAATGTCATTTTGCCAGAGCCAAGGGAAAAAATGGAGCCTTCAACAGAGTCTAATCTCAACCCAGGGAGAACCACATCTGTACCTGTAGCCACTTTTTCACTGAATTGGTTCTTTAGCGGATGTAGTCAGTCAAAATATATTAAAATTTCACCCACAGACTTAGAGCAAGCTTTTAGAGGAGGCACCTGCCACAGAACAACTGATGCCAATAGGCATCACTGAGTATCTCCATCATATTTAGTGTAATGTATTTTAACAAAAGGCTAGGGGAGAATTTTCTGATTTCTGAGTTGAAGAAATCAAGCTGTAAGTTGAAGGATCATAGAATGCTTTGGATTGGAGAGGACCTCAAGCTTTATTTGTTACTTTGAACTTCGAGTGGGAGATGCTGATTTCCCTCATTCCCTGTGTGGAACGGGCAGCAGGGGTTTGGCACGGCGGTGTCAGAGGACCGACCCAGAGGGCAGCCCGGTCCCCAAGGGACAGGGGACAAGGCTCAGAGGCACAGGCAGCCCCAGGCCGCCAGGGCCGAGCCAGGCAGAGCAGCCAGGGACAGGGCAGGCCCGGCTGGGAGCCCAGGGCACCGGGAGAACTCTCAGTGACAAGACAGGCCCAAAGCTGGGCTGGAAACCCCCCTGAACAGGGCCTGGAACCACAGTGCCCGCAGCCACAGCTGTGGCAAAACTGGGAATAGGCACAGCCACGACCCAGCCCGGGCCCGGGCGGAGTTTAAATGCAGAGCCCGGGACCCGGCAGGGCTGCAGGCCCCAGGCGAAGCCGGTCAGAGCCATTAGGGCTATGGGTGCACTACTTCCAACAGTGCTCCAGCTCTGACAGACAGAGCCTCCTCAAACGCAGGAGACACCTGGATCATGGGTGCATTTCCCTGGACACAAGTGTCCTGCCATCTGCACCTTGCATACTGGCAAGAGAGATTCTAATGTCTTTCTCTCTGTTTGTGTGGTTATCAGCCTACCAGCCTTGGAAACCATCCTCTGGCTGTCACAATGACCATCAATTAAAGCTGGCTGAAGAGGGGCAGGGGTCACATAAGGACAGTTATAGAATGGCAACCCGCAAGGATATGAAAATCTCCTGAGGGGTAGCATATTTAGGCTGGATCGCCGTTAACCGGATTACAAAATGTTGTTAAAATGAATCCTGGTTGCCTAAGGCAAACACCCTTTTCAAAAATAGTGTGAGTCTAAATAGTACACAGATGTTGCCTTCTTTACTAAAAATAAAATTCACCGAGGCAATGGTTTCTGAACCTAAAGAATGCTAGCTGATCTTACAGGTGCTTCCCTTAGTAGCTGACACAGTTCTAAGACTGATAGCATGCAACATGAAGCTTGCTTAGAGCAATATTTCTGAAATTAAACTTCATCAGCTTGCTGAACAAAAGAAGCAGACTCCACCTGTGTGCTCTCTGCCTTCAGTGCCAAAGAGACGTGGCTGTAAGCAGCCTCACTACACCAAAGGCTGTCTATTTTCTGCCTTCAGGACAGCTTTGTCCAGACTTCACTGCTAATCACAGTGGGGTGCAGATCAGGTGCAGTCAGTCTGCAAGGCTTTGATCCATGAGCATAATCCAAGGTGACTGCTGTTCTCCCCAGGACTTGTGCAGCCTTACAGGCTGTGGGCAGTTTTTTACCCTTCGTCAGCCTTTACACGGTTTCACTCAGCTGCACCTCGCATCACAGTACCAGAGTGACTCTGATGCACTGAATGAAGGATACACTGGAAAACTGTTTTCTGAATACAAAGAGGTGAGTAAAACACGTCATGCAGGATATTTAAGCTTTGAAAGTGTTAGAAATTTGGGACTATATCTGTCGCATGGAGCTATCAGCTAATACACTTCTCAAGGTTTTCACATTTCTATGCTGCATTCCCTACACCATGCAGTAGATGGCAGGAGCCAATAAAAATCTTTCAGTGCAGTTTTTGTAGATGTAACTGAGTTGATCAGACTTATCTTTGTTAGATTCTCATGTTTAATTTAAAGTAATTTTAGAGCAGCCTTTTTACATTTATGGACATTATTAATACACATAATATTTCTCCTGTTGTAAAGTTTATTTCTTTATAATGTAACTTGTATTATTAAAAGATTAGTCTTTCAAAATTGTGTTGATATTTCAGGTTTTTTGATGAGCTCTGAGACTTACTAGACAACTTTAATAAGTTTCTTAACTTAAATTACACTTTAGGTTCTGTTTCTATGACATGTGAAATATTTACTTCCATGTTATTTGCACTTGAATCCATCAGTCATACTACAAACAATAGAAGAGGAACATGCTTAAGGCATTAAAACAAAAAGGAAATAAAACCCATATCAGAACTAATCAAAACAAGCATAGGTTCAAATATTCAGTTGCAAAGGATGACCCCTCCTCCCTAAATTACCCCTCCCAAGTTTAATAAAAAAGAATATATTTTACATTGACTATCAATCGAGATTCCTTATGAAATATTTAATAACTTTTTTTTAAAGTGATGAGCTAAATTGTAACTAAGAGGAATATAACATTCTGTTGTCAGAATTAGTTTCTCACTACATCTTGTAATCCAAAGGGACCTAGCAGAGGAACATAAGCAAGTATTATGAGAATTTCTTCTTTGAGTTCAGCATGGTCCAGTATGTGGTACACCCAGCCCATCTTTGCTTCCAGAGAGGAGACAAGTATCTGTTTGATAGTGTGTGCTCTTTGTCCAACCAGCTGAACATCTTGGCTTGCGCTTGCAGAAGCTGGGGGCTTTAAGATTGAATTTCCATGGGAGAAGAAAGACAGGCTGCAGCCGTGCCTCCTCTCATACGGGAGCGTGTCTTGGCACTTACAGCCCCTGCGTGGCCTGTGAAACTGCTGCCTGTCCTGTGCCGCTGGAGGAATTGAAGCATATGGCTTTAAGATATCAGAGAACAGAGAGTTAATTGTGCAAATGTGGATCCAGGCAAGCACTGGAATAACTGTTACTTGAAGTGAATCTGGAAGTCCCACAGCGCCATTATTTCCAGCTATCGCTGTCCAGATTATCAATTATCTCAGGTATGACTCATAAACATCTGGGTAAAAGGAAGAGCTACCACCACAACTTCTTTCCTGTGATTAAAAAAACGTTCCCGACAAGTGGATCACCTGGGGACAGACGGTTACTGTAAATTTGTCAATGCAAGTTTAACTGATAAATCTGGTTTAATGTGAATGACGCACTTGAAACAATTTCTATCTCTATTAAACATACATACAACCCTTTCAGATAAGCAAACCCTCTCTATCAGCCCTCCTGGGCTTCAGTTGTCAGAGCCCTGGACACAGTCTTTCCCCCATGTGAGGACTTTGGCTGCCTGTGTCATGGTCAGCACTGATTCCTGCACCTGTAACCAGGAGTGAGGCTGCTGTGCAAGGAGCTCTGTGAGACTGGGCTACGGGGAGCCTCCCTGGAGGCATCCTCTTAGGCCCAAACCCTTCCCTAGTCCTTGCCTGAGCTATGTTGCTGTTTTGTAGTCTGGCCATGTTCTTTCCTGAGCCAGATCCCCTGGTCTCAACCTCTGGGTTGCCTTTGATCTGTTACATCCCTGAAGACTTGTCTGGCAAGCACTGGATTGTCCTCTGACCCTGTGTAGTGTCACCAGACGTGCCCAGGTAGGATGGGACTGCTTCCCTTTTTGGTGAGGGCATTGCCCTGCTGCCCTGCTGTCACCCTCGGCTCCCAGCTCGCCTTGCCTTGCAGAGCAGCTCTCCTCTGCTCCCTCACACCAGGTCACTGGAGCCACTTCTTAAGTCAGGATATTTTCTAGTGAGGCAGTGAAATGCAAATATGATCCCAGTCCCTTACAGAAAGTGTAGTTACTTGTATCTAATAGCTGGCATATTTTCAACAGTGCACCAGTGCAAACTGGTGTTAATAAAACACTTGAAAAGCTGCTAGAAGTGCTCATCTTAGACTGAGTCTGCTAAATCCCCATGATAAACTGAAAAACCCTGGACTGCATTGTTTTCCAAACAGAATCCCAGTACTGTTTTGGTTATTTTGTTTTTCAGCTTCAGAAGGCAGAAGTATAATTCATTTGCACTCTCTCTGGCATACAAAGGTACCTGTTCTCATTCCTATGCTATAAAGAAGTAATGTATTTCATCAAGGCAAAGGGCAACAAAATATGAATTTTTGAAGCCATGATTACTCTTCTTCTAGCCTTACTGGGTGTGGAAAGAGGCGTTTTGTTTAAATCCCTTTATGATAAATTTATTACTTCTTCAATGTATTATTTGCAGTATTAGCTTTAGCAAGAGAATATAGGCAAATTTGTAAGAGGAGAGAATGATTTGAGGAAGAGTTGATAACAAGGTGATACAGTGGAGTAGAACTGAAGGCAGACCTCAAAAGGCTGTGGTACATAGCGATGGTATTTCTTCTGGGACATGTAATCAGTGACTGTCATGTTTACTGTTCTATTAAACTGATTAATTTTTGAATGACTTGTCAGCTCAGGCAGCTACTGGCCACTGCCTGGTACACTGGGTCGTACAGGCAGCCACTGGTTAGAAGTGACTTCTCTCAGCTCTCCGACTCCTCTGTTGTAATGAAGCTGTACAGGTCTCTGGCTATAGTATTTTCAAACTCTAGAGCTTATCCCTCAAAGTCGAGCAAATATATCCATATTCCCTTGTGGTCTGTTCAAACATGGGGTCCCTCTCCCCAAAAACCCCACTATTTCTCACACTGGGTCTACTGCAACAGTAACCATGTAACTGAGGGCGTTGTGCTGGGAGCGCCTGTGGAACTGAGACACTTTGAAGGACCAAAACTCCAACTAGGCTGTTCATCTGCAGACAGCTAAAGTCCAAGCACATATCAAACTTGTTAGATAAGTCTTCACACTGTGAATCTGATGCCGTTTTGGCTTAGGGACCACTACCTTGGTTCTTATTGTTCAAGATTATGATAGTCTGGATTGAGAGCTGATTGATGTGTTCCCCAGGGCTTGGTATTGGGACCGGTGCTGTTGAACACCTTTGTTGGTGATGTGGACAGTGGGACTGAGCACACCCTCAGCAAGGCTGCTGACAGCACCAGGCTGTGTGCTGTGATTGACATGCTGGAGGGAACCCTAACCCCCAGCCATGTCTTGGGCTGCACCAAAAGCAGCGTGGCCAGCAGGGTAAAGGAGGGAATTGTCTCCCTCTTCTCTGCTCTCATGAGCCCCCACCTGAGTACTGTGCCCAGCTCTGTGGTCCCCAGCATAATAAGGATATGGACCTGTTGGAGTGGGTCCGAAGGGGGGTGCCAAAGATGAACAGAGGGCTGAAGCATCTCTGCTATGAAGACCAGCTGGGAGACTTGGGTTTGTTCATCCTGGAGAAGAGAAGATTTCAGGAAAGCCATACAGAAGCCTTCCAGTACCTAAAGTGGGCCTTCAAGGATAGGGAGGGATTGATTCTGGGGAGTCTAGGGATAGCACAAGAGATAATGGTATTAAACTGAAAGGGTGTAGGTTTAGATTAGATATTAGAAAGAAATTCTTTAGTGTGAGAGTGGTGAGACACTGGAAAAGGTTGAAACTAAATGATCTTTAAGGTCCCTTCCAACCATTCTAGGATTCCGTGAGGAAGGCTGGAAGTGAAGTGGACATCTCGTCCTGACCATTAGGCCCTGGTGTAAAACTGCTATTCGTAAGCCCTTCAGCATGGGCCAGGATGAATATGATCCCATGGGTGATTTTCTCTCTGGCAGAAGCCAGCCCACTTTGGCCTGACCAGATGCAAACTATTTGCAGACTTGGTGCTGGTTGTCTGATGCCTCCTAATAATTACAGACTGGGTACTGCTATCTCTGTTTTACTATTTTATGAAACTGTATCTATATCAAGCAAACAGATATTTCAAATTTGTTTCCTGAACTAAACCAAGAACTCTTGTGGTGTGATTGGGTGTAAGGTAGTGTTCCACAAATAGGCCTTTTTATGCTACAGATCCTCCCCCAAGCACGTACATACATATTTAATTTCCTTTCTTTGGCATTCTGTGAAATACCCACTACTCCACACTTTCTTCTTCCGCTACTTTCTCAAAACTACATTTTGCCTGGCTATGAGATATATTTAAAAAAAGCTTTTCAAAGCTCTTAGCTTCCCAAAGCCCTAGTGGAAGTGATGGAAACTGTTTTTAATGAGTCCTGAAGGCAGCCTAGAGGCTGCACTGACTGAAACATCGCATTTTTAGCAACTTCCTTAGTGCAGCTGTGATCTCTCTCTGTCCTAAGCCTTCCTCACCTATACTCAGGCACTCTCTCTCTCTCCCCACCTTAAAAGCTACCTTCATAGTTCCATCACTTTCAGTTGCAAAACAATAGTTACTAATTTAGCCTGATAGCTACAATTTTGTATTGAACAGCCCATTTTAACAGTTTTATGTCAGACTGACAGCATTTCTAGCCTTACAGCATGAGATCTACTGGAAAATCTTAAAAATTTAGAAAGAAAATATTCTGGGGGTTTATGAGTCATTAAGTATGGCTCAGATCCTGTGAGCATTGGGGAAAAAAAAAGAAGAGAGCAGGGCCATGTGCAATGTGTTGGTATCACTGATTATACACAGAAGCAAAACTAAAACAGACTACATTATTTTCAGATAAAAGTATTTGTTTTAAAATAATTTCTTGAATCTCTTTCTACAAAACTGAAAGTCTAGAGGATAAATTTTACCTGATGCTTCCATCAGGTGACTGCTATTCTCACAGAAAGAGAATGAATAGAAGACCGACTATCTCCACTTCAGACATTTTTGTATTTCTAAACTATCATTAAAATGTCACAATCCCACTGCAGTCCTGTTCACTTCAGGATTTTCTCTCTTGTCGCAGCAGTCAGTTGGTTTGGGCTCTTTTCCTTTCTTGCCATTGTGCACAATTTAATGCCACCATCAGAGGAGGATAATGATGGCACATCACAGAAATTTTTTGTGTTTTCAGCTTCATATGCTGAGATGTAACTGAACCTGTTGATGATTTAAATTGTTCCTCTAACTTTCTGAGGTTTCAAAATGCTGCCTGCTCTTCCTCCAATAATTACAGGCTGTGACAAATCAGTTCACTTTCTCTGAGTGGGCCAGAAAAACCATATTGACAGACAAATGCAAAAGAGAAAGGACTGATAAATTTCTGTTAAATGTTCACAACTCAGTACTCAGACAAGTCACTGCCCAAATTCTGAATTGAAATTCATCATCACAGTTGGTATTAATAAGTCATATATCAGCCTCTGAAAGAGGCCAGAAGCTTAACAGATCTTGGAGAAAAAACTTCTTTCATGGTCCTATAGGTGGTCTCTCCAGATTGGTGCAAAAGCTGAGTAAGACTGATGCGGGGACTTGCCATCCCAAGGGCCAAACAGAATAACCTGGGGGAGGGCTGAGCAGGCATATTCAGTGGGACTACATGCACCAATCTGAGATTCAAGCAGGGGCAGCCAGAATAATTGTAGGGAACTGGGAGATACTTGCTTAAATTTTCCTTATGCCATTATCTTGCCTTGGAATTCAGAAGACATTGGACACTTTCTCAACACAAAGGTGGCAGGGACCATTCAGAAGACTTCAGTACTTATTACAAGATTTGTAGGTGCTGTTCTGACATGGTGAGACAGGTATCTCCCTGATGCTTCTCTGCCCTTTGCAGGAAATGGCAAGTCCATGCTATATCATGCTCTAGACCTGCTGTTCACAAACAGGGAAGGGCTGGTGGGAGATGTGGTGGTTGGAGGCTCTCTGGGGTACAGTGACCATGAAATAATAGAGTTTTCAGTATTTGGTGAAACAAGGAGGGGCACCAGCTAAACTTTTACACTGGACTTCTGGAGAATTCATCACCAGTTCTGTTATGATCATGATGTGCAGGTTTACTGTCATTTATGTTTTATTTCCAATTCCAAGCTCTAACTGATCTCTCACAAAACCTTTAGATACGTAGTTAGATGCAAACCACCTCTGCTTGCTTTCTGATGCAAAGCTCTGCATTGTCACTTGGATTATTCTTGGAGTTCTGGTTAATGGAAGGAACCCTCTGTTCCTTTACAGCAGTCACTGTCCACAGCTTAGACTGTGAGTCCTCCACAATAAATGCCTGTCGTATAAAGGTGAAGTGACCTCTAGCAAGTTGACATTTGTTTCCTGTAAGCTGATTACTGAAACTCTGATTACTCAAAAAGCCCTTTTATTCTTTCCACCCTCATCAAACACTCCTCTCACATCAAATGAGTTTATTTACTTCCACTAAAGACTAAAGCCCCAGCTCTACAAGGATCTGGTTCAACAAATTCTTTTACAAGCATTGTTTATCCAAGGGGTTTGATATAAATGCATGCATTTGTACAATGGACTCCATCCCCTTTCCTTTTTCTCCACCTTGTAGCAACTTCACAAAATGCTACAGATCAACCTCTTCCTGTACTTTTTTTTCTTCTTACTTCCTACTCAACAGAAATATGGGGCCATTTAATTTTTTATGTATATATTTATGGACACATTTACAACCTTAATTAAGCTATTATTTTATTTTAAGAGGATGCTGTCACTATAAAAGATCATAATAAAATGTTAAAGTTACCATCTACTACTGAAAGAATGAAAATTATTTATTTCTCATCGTTAGCAGTGTTTGGCTTATCACTCATTTTGGGGCATGCATACTGAAAATAGACCAGTGAGTTTCACTTCTACTTAAGACTTTTTTGCATTAGAACAAGACCACTTTAAATAGGCTGCAAACACAGCAGAAAATTATATTCACATTAGATTCTCCATGGAATTACAGAGTAAGAGTTAGTTCCCAAAGACTGTTCTGTATATTTTGGATTTTGCGGAACCAAAGACTTGGCGTTCTACCAGAAAATTGAGGTTTAAATTATCATCCAAATAGTGCAGCCAGCTGCCTGTAGCTATTTTTTTTTATTGTACACAAGGAAAGAAAACAAAGGTAAAGTGAAAGATATTATAAAATTCTCTTTGATTTCTTGTATGTGTCAGAGTTGTGAGATTGAGTGTCTATGTAAGAAGTTCCTCTTTCTTTAGATGCTACTGAGTACAAGTTTGTACCTTATTCAGAATAATCTCTGCCTTAATCCATGTTGGTATTAATTATACTTTCAATCTGGCTTGCATATGTTAAACCTTGGGCAGCAACTTGGCTGTGTAGAAGAGGCTTATCCAGACAAGTAAGCCAAGTGGCAATAACACCTGTGTGTTTTGGGCTGTTATAAATGGCTCATTAAATGTTGAAATACATTCCTGATCTTAAGAAAAGGATGAGACATAGCCTGGTGTTGCAGATATAGATTTGATCTAGAGCTGTCTGTATCAGGGGCTGCCTGGAGCAGCATCTCTTCTCTTCGGTCAGCCAGCTGATCTTTGCTTGCTGTGAAGGAGAAATAACAGAGCGCTGCAGATAGAGAAATCTTTTCCTCTGATTTGTTAATTTTGTACAACTTCTCACTTTCTGCCCTGCCTGTCCTGCAGCTGGCCTTGATGTCTTTGTTACTGAGTTGCTTCCCACCACAAGGAGAGCATCACAGAAACTGTTTTGAATCAGCTCCATTCGAGGATAGTCACTCTAGTGCCTATGGAACCCAGGGAACCAAAGCAGCTTTAAAAACTTCTGGGTAGTTGGTCAACTGCTAACCCCCCTAGTGCTCAAAAACTTCTGCTTGTGAAAATAAAAATCCTCTCCCAGTAGAAATATTGAAACAGATTTTTCTGTGCAGGGCTTTCTGTGATCTTAGTGCTGAGTGACTCCTCTTCCCTCCCCCTTTTTTTTGGCTGCTAGGAGTATAGGCTCATCTCACCCTTCCATATAGGCTGCTGGAGGGGTGAGATGACTTACCTGACCCATCTTATGAACTACATTTTCAAAGACACATTTAATAAATTAATTCTTCACATCCTTGTATAGAATGGAGACATCACATACTGTATTAGAAGCTTTGTTGATACTGAGAATCAGGTGAAAGATTTAACACACTGGCAAACAATAAATGCAAAGGATCTGCCCCTGACAGGTTATTTTCAGCAAAGGCAGAAATACAGACCTGAGTCCTCAAAAACAGTCAGTTGTATATTCCCTGAGATCTCCTTTGCTGTGGCAGAAAATACTTCAAATCTAAAAATGAATTAGTTAGAACTGGTTCCAGTTAGGTTGTTTGAAGTGTACCTATAAAGGCTGCAAGTGTTCCAGATTTGCTCACATTGTAGAACCTTTTCTGTTTACTACCAGCTAAAGTTGTACATCTGATCCTGAAGCTACAGGAACAAGAATTTTCTGTAGAATATAAATAAGGGAGGAAATATGGATTTTTTGTGTAGGGTGATAAACAGATCAATACTACATGAAAGAGATATCAATGGGTATGAAACTTATGTAGTGAAGCATGCTCCTTTTATAATTTCAGAATTAACAGAGTTTTACACTGGAACTTTCATAGGTTTTGTCACCTCAAGACAGTAGCATAAGCCGAGATTGTACAAGGATGGTCAGAAGAAAGCAGAGATTTAGAGCACAATGTCAGCACTTTAGGAAAGAATTTATTAAGATGGGCATTTTACTAATAGAAGAGTGAGTGATTATACCAGTAGCACAGAGAAAAGAAATATCTGCTGACATATAAACTAGCCATCTAAGAAAAGAGAAATGTAAACAAATGAGAAGCAGTATTTTGTTACACTTGGAAGGAGCACTCAGATAAGATACAGGGCAATTCAATATGATGCACATAATTGCATTTGAAGAGAATAAACAAAGAACTGATCTATAGTAATGAATACCTGCACAAATCAACGCAAAATTTGGGGGGGAGGGGGAGGGAGAAGAGGAGCTTTATTTTGAGTATGACAAAGGAGAATATCTATGGTTAATCAAATTATATTCAAAAGTCATGAAGCTGTCAAAGCTATTGAATGCTGGCTTCTGAGATAAAATCAAAGTTTGCAATGCAGGAGAACTGGAAAGTTCTGAGGACTTGCAGGCAGAATTTTAGACATGCAGTAAAATCTGCCAGTTCCAGCACAGGCTTTCCTTGTTGAGGTAACCTAAGAATAATGAGAAAGCTGAGAGAAATGCCACTGAAAGAAAACTAGACATGACAATATAAAATTCAGATTTACTGCTGCGTAGATCTGCAAGGTGAAGGAAGATCTTACTTTGCAAGAGGCCTCCAAATACTAGATGTGAACATAAAAATGAAGAAAAGAAGACACAAAAATCTTATCTGGCAGATACACCAAACCTTTTAGTAAAACACAGAATTAGAATGAATTTTTCCAAGAGGTACAGAATAAGTGGGGTAAGTCTGATTTCTCGTGGATCTGTATGATTTGTGCTCCTAAGTGCTGTCTCTTCTCTCAGCAGTAGGCCTAGATGTCCCCAAGGTCTGTGTCTGTTCAGAGACTGTCTGACTTTGAGCCATTTGCTGACAAACAGAATGTGCAACGCTTCAGTTCTCCTGCCTCTCCCTTGGGTTTCAGCTGCCTAGCACAAAACACAGAGAAAGGTAATTATCCTTAATACCTCCACCATATTTTAAAATTTAGATGATACCAAACCTGAGTTCCAACTTTCATAATAATTGGTGGGAGATGGGTTAACAGGCGAAGAAATAGCTTAGGGAAGGAGTTGAAAAAAATCTTGGATCATCATAAATATTGTAACGTCAGCTATTGTTCCTCTTGTTAATTGAGAATGTCAAGGATTATTAGGCACCCAGGGAATAAGAATTGATTCCTCAGATTCCTGACTGTAGGAAAAACCCAACAACCCACTTTGCAAATTCCTGAGATTCTTGGAACAGATTGTAAGAACAGCAGTGAAAATGCTTACTATAGAACTGCGTAACGATATGAAAAGCTATAAGTGCCAATGACTTGTGTTTGTCTTTTTGCATGCTTGCCAAAGATCATTTTTCACTCCAAGGACATTACTGAAAAATGTCGACTATGAATCTTAAGTCCCTACAGGTATTGCTTGGAGGAACAGGCAGAGCAGGAAAGAAGGAGTTTAACAGAATCAGTTAATGTCTTGGCTGTTACTCCTACAGAAATTTAAGGAATTTTGTAGTGGGATGCATGCATCATCTTATCACCCTTTCATAACATTGCTAGACTGACCAAGAACTTGTTCCAATAAATAGATTTTATGTTGCTTAACTTTCAGTTATATTGTGGGCAGTTTCAACTTAAATGAATTTTCAGGATGTCAAATATCATGGTAATAAATTACAGTTTTTCTGCCCACAGATCAGTACTTGTGAATCTTTTACAGCTGATTCAGTTTCCTGTTAATTTAACTGAAGAAGTCTTTTCTATTGCTCCTGAGTTCCCCCACTCAAAAAAAAAAAAAAAAAAATCAGGATTTACCAGCTGTGTCACCAGTGAACATAAAGGATGTTCACAACTGGTTAACATTGTACAATGGAGAGAAGCTGGTGTTAAAATCTTCAGCCAGTAGTAGTTTCCATTAATGAAGGACCCTGATACCTGAGTTGATAAAGGACTGGTCCCAGGCAGATTTTGTAGTGGTGATATACGTACTCTTGGATGCCTTGCCATATATCACAGAGCTAAGCTTTGTATTTCAAGAGCTGGACTTTGATGCTGCAATTGCACAGGTGTTGGTAAATCATTGCCTGTCTTCTCCAGAGAGACATACAGGTGACAGGCACCATGGGTTGAGGAAAAGCCTGCTCTGTGTTACATGTAGTGAATGCAAACTGCTTTGAAAACTGCTTGAGTGATGCAGGTACTTTTCATTCCCATGTTTTACAAAGAACGGTAAACCTATAACTGAAATATAATGAGGTATTAAAATCTAGAATCATAGAATCATTAAGGTTGGAAAAGATCTCCAAGAACATCAAGCCCAATCTTTGAATGAACACCACCGTGCCCACTAATCCATATCTCAAAGTGCCACATCCACTCATTTTTTGAATGCTTCTAGGGATGGTGATTCCACTACTTCCCTGAGGAGCCTGTTCCAATGCTTAACCTCTCAGTGAATAATCTTTTCCCTAATATCCAACCCAAACCTCCCTTGCCACAACTTGAGGCCATTTCCTCTTGTCCTATTGGTTGTTGCCTGAGAGAAGAGACCAATCCCGACCTCGCTAAAACCTGCTTTCAGGTAGTTGGAGAGGGCAGTGAGGTCCCTCCTAAACCTCCCTTTCTCCAGACTAAAGGACCCGAGCTCCTTCAGCCACTCCTTGGAAGGCTTATGCTCCAGACCCTTCATCAGCTCCATTGTCCTTCTCTGGACCTGCTCCAGCACCTCAATGTCTTTATTGTAGTGAGGGGCCCAAAACCAAACATAGGATTTGAGGTGTGGCCTCGCCAGTGCTGAGTACGGGGGGACAATCTCTGCCCTGACCCTGCTGGCCACTATTTCTCATAGAGGCCAGGATGCCATTGGCTTTCTTGGTCACCTATTCACTGCTGGCTCATGTTCAGCTGCTGTTGACCCCAAGGTCCTGTTCTGCTGAGCAGTTTTCCAGCCACTCTTCCCTCAGCCTGTAGTGCTTCATGGGGTTGCTGTGACCCAAGGGCAGGACATTGACTTTATTGTACCTCACGCAGTTGGCCTTGGCCCATGATCCAGCCTGTCCAGATCCCTCTGCAGAGCCTTGCTATCCTCCAGCAGATCAACACTCCCAGCCAACCTGTAGGCTGCAAATGACAATAATAGCAATTAGAACAGGCTGCCTATGTACCCTATAGAACAACGCTGAAAAGTCATTTGGGGCTTCCTGAGTCTGCAGAGGATACCCAGGTGATGTGACACAGCTCGGCCTGGCTGTGGGAGAGAATCCTCTTGCAAATGAAGGCCATTTTGTTGCTCAGAGCCTGAAAATGGGATTCTCCATGCATGGAAAACACATAGTTAAAAAGACCTCCAACAATAAATGTCAAATACTGATAAAGCGTTGCTATTGTGTATATTTTCACTGGAACAGTGCAATCCAGAGCACAGTGGTGAGCGATGAGGGTGGCAGGGTGACCTACTCTCAGATGACCACAGCAGCTAACATAGTATAAGCCCTTGCCATGTACCCATATGAGACCAAGCCATGCCAGTCTGTTTATGGCACTTCCTCATAGTGGACCTTTTCTATTCCTCCAGCTCTCCGAATTCTTTGAGCTTATGCTGTGCTTATCCCACGTTCTCTTGTCTCACTTGGCCTGTTCCTGTAGCAGCTGTCTGTGAGGAAAGCCTGAAACCAGACACGCCTGGCCACACGCCTGCCTTTGTTGAGTGGCTTGCAGGTTACTGCTGGGAACCAAGATTTTCACTTCAAAAATTCTGAGGACATGACTTTTCATTGCTAGCCCTGAGACAGTGTGACCAAAATAGTGTCCTTACTCCTGCAGATCTTGTAGCAGGCGAGCTGTGTCTGGCTGAAACAGGGCCCCCTCTCCCGGCTACTGCTGAGCGCACCGGGTCAGCATTAAATGAGCTCTGTTAATTCACTGAGCAGGCACCTCTCCCCAGCTATGAGGAAAATAGGAGTGTGCTATAATAAGTTGTGCTAAGAAAGAAGTGCTCTGAATGGCCAAGAGTGGGTAGAGATTTTGGACTTGATTGGGTTATTGCAAATCTGTGAAGAAAATGAGGCCCAGCAAGAGAGTAGTTCCAAATAATGTGAGTTTAGGAGAGGTAGTTGCTTCTTACTAAATGAGTTTCTGTAAAAAAATAATTGTCATCTGTTTTCTGCTGCTCTCCTACAGAGAGGGAAATGTGGCAGTGTTGTGGTACAAAGCAAAAAAATGTTTCCTGACCGAGTCGAAGGTTTGATTGCCAGCTTTGTGCAGCTGATTGGCTCAGACAAGCAAGAACATGCTTAGCACTGTGCTGGCAAAAACCAGGCAATTGATGATTTACAATCCAGACCCAGCCTGTCAGCACAATTTACTTTGCTTGCAACTTCATCCCTAATATTTCTTTCCTGAGGACTCCTTGCCCCACCTTATGGAGATGTGCACCCACTTGTCACAAACACATAAGGACATGGATGTGAGTGCTGGCCATGTGAATGGGTTATGTCTGGATTGTGTTCAATGTTCTGTAGATACCCATGCTGTGGGAAGATTGGCTTTTAGCCAAAGATGGGGGAGCTTTATATTGATGCCCATTGGTAGGGGCTGGTAATTTCTCTCTCTGTTCCAGCAAAAAGACATGAAACAGTTAAGGCATCTTGTGTCTGGATGTGTAGTATAAGTGTACACTTGTCTTTGGGTTTCAGCTCTCCTTTCAGCTGAGCTGCAGGCACATATTTAGTTATTTGTGGGGGAGAAGGGGAAATCAAAGGTGACTGGACAAGCTGGTAGCTAAAACGGTCCCTTCTGTGCTATTGGCTGTAAAAACGAGTGTATCTCCACTACTGCACTGCTTGGGCACAAAATGTGCCTCCAAAGAAGACAAACAAGTAGATTATGACCTCATTTGAGCCTACGCTGATGAACATTCATGTCTCACGCATATGACAATTGAGTCCAATTTTTAGAATTATCTCAAAAAATGCAAAGTCTTTGAGGCACTGTGGAGAGTGAATTTCTTTCTTGCCTCTGAAACGACTTATGTCAAATGACAGGTGAGGTTCTCTGAGGGGGGCAAATTTAGACTCCTGCAGTTCCTGCTGTGACTAGGAGCCTGCAATCTCAATTATTTTATTCCTGTATTGTTGATTGCAATGAGCTTGCTCTGTGTGGGCACAGGAAGACTTTATCTTCTGTGCTGGTTTAGGCTGGGATAGAGTTAATTTTCTTCCCAGTGGCTGGTTTGGATTTGTGCTGCACACAGTGTTGATAACAGGGATGGCTTCGTTACTGCTGAGCAGTGCTCACACAGAGTCAAGGCCTTTTCTGCTCCTCACCCCCCTCACTGGTGAGGAGGGCGGGGGTGCACAAGTTAGGTGGGAGGGGACACAGCCAGGACAGCTGAGCCCAGCTGACCAAAGGGATATCCCAGACCATGTAACAACATGCTCAGCATATAAAAGTGGGTCAAGAGGAAGAAAGACAGGGACATTTGGAGTCATGGCGTTTTGTCTTCCTGAGTAACTGTTATGTGTGATGGAGCCTTGCTTTGCTGGAGATGGCTGAACACCTGACGGCAGATGGGAAGCAGTGAATGAATTCCTTGTTTGGCTTTGCATGTGTGTGTGGCTCTTGCTTTACCTATTGAACAGTCTTTACCTCAACCCACCGGCTTTCTCACTTCGACTCTTCTGATTCTCTCCCCCATGCCACTGAGGTGGGTGTGTGTGAACAAGTGGCTGTGTGGGGAATGGTTCCTGGCTGGGGTTAGACCACACACCTCCATAGATGTAAATAAGCTCTGTTTTGGGGCTGCTGTCCCCCACATTAAGCTTCCTGCAGGCCTGTAGGAACAGTGAATTACTGTAATACTATATTCTCGCACCTTGGACACATTCTGCCTGCCAGCCTAGGTCAAGGGATTTGGAGATTTATCAAGCCAGGCTTACACTGATTGTGGAGGCTTTTTACACAGAAAACATTTTTGTGGTTTCTTTTTCTACCCATCATTGTGGTCCCACCCAAAATAAACTGCAGCTGTCAGCAGATCCCAAAGATGTAAGAGTAACACTTTCCATCCATGCCAATCTCAGGATACAAAAGTTTAGAGAAGTGTGATACTTACCATGATATCTGAGAGACATGGATTAATTTACTGTCCTTGTTCTCAATTAGGAAAAAAGTCTGTCTGTGAGATTTTGAACCTACTCGATGTCTCAAAGACTGCATGTCTCAAAGGCAGCATGTACAGTGAAAAGACTGCTCAAGGCACCCTTCTGATGCAGGGATTTCATGCACTGAAGATACAAGGTGTAATTTTGCAATATTTACTGTACATGAGGTGAATGAGGCAACAGGAGTGTAATAATTTCTTTGCCTGACATTTTCTCATGTCTATGTGTCAGCAGCATGTCTTTTACCCATTTTGACAAAAATTGTGCCATTATTTGCAGAACTTTATGAAATGTGTTTCTCAGGGGTGGGTGACTTGCTGTTATACACCCTTCTGGCACCTGACTGTTGCATGACTAAAACCAAAAGTATCCAGACATTTCTGCAAGAAAATAGTAATTTGAGCAAACCAGAGATCGCCTGGACTGACACATATTCTTGGGAAATCTCTGCTGATGGAGTTTTCCATGCATCAGGCACTTAATCTTCCCATCACAGTGCTGCATCGGTCCCTTGTCCTGACTTTTATAAGCCAAGGGACTCAGAAGGTTCTTAGAAGAAGCAGTCTAGATTAGAAGGTAGAGTAGTCTAGCAATGATAACCAAGTAATTGTGAAAAATCTCAATGTATTTTATAAAAAATCCACATTAAATTCATACTTCCCGTCCTTGCCTTCAAGGCTGTAAACAACTCTGCCCACACAACTTTCTGCCCACAAATTCACATGCTGTTTTTGCCAATATTGTCTCTCAATTGCTCCTTTTGTGTCTCTCCCACACAGGACTTTGTGCTGGGATTCCTCTCCACCCCCAGGCTTCCAACATCTGTGATAAATATCTGTGTATATATTACACATTATTGTATTTTATATATTTATGTATTGTCATATGCATTTATAAAATGTGATCTCCCTTTCAATTGTTCCTGAAATTGACAACTTGCCCCAAAGGCGGAGGCTCCACTACTCTCTTCACTTCCTTTGTAATATATGACTTTGTCCCTGAATGATAATTTCATGTGTGTTTTGTAACTCTGGAGAAAGGATTGCATTAATTTTTTCAGAGCTGTCATGTATGCTTAAAGTGACATGTATACGATAAGGCATAATAACAGATGCAAGTGAGTTGCCCACAGTCCCTGAACTTGGAAGGACAACTAGCAGTAGCCTGGAGCTAAAAAACAAACTGCTTAGGCTACCTGTCAGAGAAGGCCCTTAACAGATGTATGTATGTGTGTAGCATTTTGGTCATATAGAGGATATGATGGCAAATACTCCAGGAGGAGTTTATAGAATAAGAAACTCGAGTGCAAGAATCTGTGGAGTGCTTTGCCAGGGACACGCTGGTGATGCCAATCCTGATGGGAAGTGCTGGCAGGGAGAGTACCAAGGTGTTATCTGTATGCTATTTGCCCACATACACATTTGTATGAAACTGAAAGGGCTGCTGCCTGCTCGTTAGGGTTTTTTTTTTCCTATTGTATGGAAGCAAAGTGATCTGCAGTTTCCCACTGCAAGACCATTTGTTTGTACCATTCTACCTGAACGCATTCACCTTATGTTTAAAGTAATGCATGACAGCTTACTACTAAAAAGTACCTCCTCTCAGTAGTCTTTTCCCCTTCTTGTTTGGTAACACTTAAAATATAATTATCCTTACTGTTCGACCTCTACAGTCATTTGTCTTTATGACTCAAAAAAACCACGGCTTTTTAATTTATGTGAGCCTCTTAAAGGTAGTGAAGAAATGACAGTAAAGTCAGAAGTTAGAGGAGACTGAGAAACCAGTGAAAATAGCTGAAGTGTTCTGATGTTGCCATATGAAGTTCACTGGAGGCTAGGATGACAGTTTCACTTTAATGGCATTGAGAAATGCCAGAAACGCCTTGTGTTAGAGAGGATTTTGTGGGTTTGGTTTTTGCAGAACCGTAATTGGTTTTATTTTTTTTGTGAAATGAAAACCATGTGAAAATTTGAAGCCAAGATCCTTTGCATCAATGCCCTCAAATTTTTTGTAGACTATTTTAAAATTACAGTTTGTTTTTGGTCCCTTTAATTTACATTTTTTTCTCCTGCCATTATGCTTTGCTATGGTTTCAGGAGGAGATCCGTGCATATGCCGTCATTTTTTTTTATGTCAATGAAAAATAATTTTAGAGTTGCAAAGCTAAGCAGAATTTAAAAGTGTAAGATTAAATCAACAAATTATTTTTCCAGAATATGAGTCTCCCTTTTACTGTCCCTATCTACTCTCAGGATCTCTTCCTTTTAAATTATGTGTGAAGTATGCTCTGACTCTGTGGGGAAAAATGTGTATCCCTGTAGAGCTGCAGTGAGTCACTGTCAGAAAAAATGCACAGGTCTCGTAAAAACATGAGATCTATTTTTGTATAGGCTAGAGAAATCAGAAGGAACTGAAAATGTTAGTATGAGAAAGTACATCATGGAAGGTGTGTCCTTCTCTTTGGGAAATTAGAGGAAATTCTGGTAAAGGTGCTGTGATCCTCTGCGGAGTTTGCAGAGGATGTTATGCAGCAGTGCATGCTGTGTTTCTGGCATGGGCTGGTTTCTGGAGCAATGCAGGGTGCTGCAGCCTGGCCCAGTACACACAGAGGTGCACATTGCAGTAGCTCTGTTATGTCAAAGGCAAAGGCTTGGTTATGCATCTGTTGATTCTCTGCCTCCTGCAATCAAGTGGGATGTTTCATGTTCCACTGTGGCTTAAGAAGAGTTTCACTTAAGAAGCTGTCACGCATACCAAGAGGCAGTAAGACAGGGAATGTAAAAGATAGGTGTCTAACAGCCGTCAAGCTGCTAAACTGGCATTTTGGGAAGGTTGGTTCCCTTACAAGTGCCAAAAAGATTAATAGATAATCCTTCAAAGTACTAAACATTATTATTAAATTATCTGGAAGGGCTTAAATTTCCTGCAGAGCCAGGCAAAAGAAAAAAGGAAACCCACAATCCACCTCATCAGAACCATGAGGGGTATCATTTTCTGCAAGGGTAGTCAGAAGAGATTGAAATTTGACTTCTTCCTGGAGGTTTCCGCTGTCTCTTATTGTATAAATTTATCACCAACTGGCAGGTGGAAACAGTCTGGCAGAGCTGAATTTCAGTTCTCTCACCAAGAGTTTGTAAAGCTGATACCATAGGAGCCGGTACTAAAGTACTTCTTTCACTGTGGTGCTAAGCAGAAAGCAGTCTGCCAAAGGATGCATGGCTTGTCAAACTGCTCTGAAAATAACAAAGGAAAAATATACAGGTTCCCCTAAGAGCATTTATTTTCTTTTTGTCTTGTTCCTTGAGCCGATCAGTGGTTGCCTGGAAGGTTCCATATTTCAGTGACATTTTTGTAGCTAACCAAATATCTCTTCAGGGCCTGCCTTTGGGGGAAGCATAAACATTAGATCACAAAGTTACTTCGTATGCCTCACAAAATAATTCTTTCTTGAGAGCATTTGAAATGTTAGACTGAGAGGTGGCAGATGGAGTGGGCCATTTCCGTGCCATGAGGTCTGTCTGTCCAAAATCTGCAACAGCCAGTGGTGGTAACTTCCACTGTAAAACACTGCTGCTGGTACTGAATCTGATCTTAAAGATGAATAGCCCTCATGATGATACTACTTTACCACGTGGTTACAGTCACTGGTGCCTTGTGCCTCTGTTTTCCAACAGTGCCATAGGGTTTTTTATATTTTATCAGCTTGCTGTGAATTGAAATTTATTCTTTGTGTGAAAAACTTTGAGGCCCTCTTGGAACAACTGAAGAAATACCAGATAGTAGAAATACTTACGTGTATTACTCTATCACACCAGTGCCCTGCCAGTTTGGTTGCTGGCTGTGGTCTGTACTTAATGATTTTTCAAGCATTTTAAAATGGGATAATTTGATGTATCCAACATGCATTGACTGGCTTCTTCAAATTTCCATCTTGAAAGGCAAAGTTGCCTCCTTCCAGGACAAGACAATGGCAAAGGCATGTGTTGCACCGGAGAACATTAAATAACACCTAGAAGAATGGGATGGAGCCTGATCATACCCTTGAAGGATGACACTGAGGATCTTAACCTTCTCATTCCCCTTCATTACTTCAAGGTTGTTTATTGAATTTTTGGTGGAGTGTAGGTTGGTGTGAATATGTTGTCAAAGGAGTAATCGAGGACTGAAGAAAAATGAGGGTACTACCACAGCAGTTGTTAAGGAAAACTGTGAATAATTAGAGATCTTCTTGCCCATGAAATGCTGAAACATTTAATGCCCCTAAACTGGAAACCCCAGAGTTATAGCTAAACTGATGGAGTAATTAAGAGCATGTTGAGGGTGTTTACACACCAGAGTGGTGAGTACATACAGATCAAAAGACTAGAACCATTTCCAGAGTAGGAGAGGCATACAGGAGACTCAATTAAGAAGAGTAATACTTGGGCTGGGTGTCTTTCCTGATGAGCTCTGCTGTCTTGTAAGGAGCCTTCGAAGGGAGGCATGGCTCCTTATATCTAGAGCTTAAAAAGCTTTAGTGGCCTGGAGGGATCAATTGGAAATGTACAATGGAGAACAATCTCACAGTAGCAGGAGGATGGAATGCATCAGCTACTGACTGTTTTCTCACTTTCTGAAATTGCAAACTGCCCACAAATTTTGGATGGGATTGTTAAATGATCCCTAATAGAATGGTTGCTTCTGTAGCTAGTCAGTTTGCTCACTTAATCATGATAAAAGCATACAAAAATTAAATTCTCCATTACATGTCTGATATTTCTCAGTTAGCACAAAGAAACATAGGTTTTTGGCTCAGAACTACCATTGCTGCAAGAACTGTAGGGACAGGGAGAGGTGTAACACTTGGGGTACTAATCCCCAAACATTCAAGTGGATTTTTAAAAAAGGAATATATCTAACCTACCTAATTTCTTCTTGTTTCCAAATCACAACATTTTTTTCTCCAATTGGAAAGAAACACTTGAAATTCTACATAATGTTTAAACAA
The DNA here is from genome assembly GCA_013398055.1 of Ifrita kowaldi. NCBI lineage: Eukaryota > Metazoa > Chordata > Aves > Passeriformes > Cinclosomatidae > Ifrita > Ifrita kowaldi. The sequence goes on along the minus strand of VZRS01011760.1, from coordinate 1,192,999 downwards.
CTAATTGACCTGACACTGTGGACTTCCCGTGTGCTTTGCCGAGCTATGCTTTTGAATAATTCACCAAAAGAATGGTAATAAACCATAAAATATTAAATATACTTTCTACAGAACATAAGTTGGAGGGTTTTGTTTAAGTTGCAAGTCTGTTAATTTCTCAATCAGTGTAACTTTGTCAACATGACCAAATGTGGTTTGCAAGTCCACCATCTTTCATCTCAAAGAGGCGTTTTGCTGATGTAGTACATTACAATATCTGAGCATTAATGTTACTGCTGCTCCACTGGGATAGAGCCTGCTGTGTCTGAATATAAAGTGTTGACCTAGTAGCATCAATATAATAATAGAGACCCAGTAGTACCTGATCAGACCAATAGACAATATAGATCAATATCCTGTCTTCAACAGTGGTCACAAATAAGTGTTACCTAAGGCCAAAACTCCAGGCCAATGAGCTTCGAGGCAGTAGGTGACTGAATAAAATAAATGGCTTACAGTGATAAATTAAAAAAAAAAAATCTTTAAATCTTTCCTCTATTTAGAGAACTGTGTTTGGTACAACAGCTGAGTATCTTTTTGTGTTTTTCTATTAGAGAAAACTCTGTTTTAATTGTGATCACAAATGAATGGATCATTGAAAACGTGCAAAAATGGGAGTTTATTGGAATGTTCCCCTTTAATTCTTGAATGCGTATATAGCTCCCTATTTTTAGTGATAGTAGCCACTTTCTGTGGTTTGAAATAGAGGCCGGATGCTATGAGCATTTTTGGAGAGATCAGTGGATACTGACTGTTAGAAAAAGGTGTCTTGCAATCCCAGTCTTCAAAAGTAATAAGGACAGTTCTTTATGCATTTACGTGCTGTGTGAATTCCCAAAAACAACTACTGAGAGAGGAATCATAAAATCATAGAATATCCTCAGCTGGAAGGGACCCACAAGGATCATCAAGTCTAACACCTGGCCCTGCACAGGACAGCCCCAAAAAGCACACCATGTGTCTGAGAGTGGTCCACCTCTCAGGGAAAAACATTTCCTGTTAAGCAACCCAAACTACCCCTGACTCAGCTTCATGCTGTTTCCTCAAGACTTGTCCCTGGTCATGAGATGAAGAGATTGGTTCTTGCCCCTCCTCTTCCCTTCACAGGGAAGTTGCAGACTGCAATGAGGTCTCCTGTCAGTCTCCTCTTCTCCAGGCTGAACAAACGAAGTGACCTCAGGCACTCCTCATAAGGCTTGCCCTCCAGGCCCTTCACCATCCTCGTGGCCCTCCTTTGGATACTCTCTAATAGTGTGTATGTGTTTAGTTAAAAGGTAATGCTATCAAAAGAAGTCTGCCCCTTATCCCTTACCTTGGGAATTTTTTATTTTCTAAGGAAGATAACTATCTTATGGATGGAAGGCATCACAACCTCAAAAATTACTGCTCTAAGAGGCTGAATCAACAGTCAGTAGTAGACCTCTCCAAATTGAATTATACTGGAGAAGGTTGAAAGTAATATTGCTTTTATTTATTTGGTTTATAATTCCTGTCCTTTATGTATATTCAAGTTCACATTTGATTTCTTGGATAGTCAGACACGTTGCCTGTATTCCGTTCCCTTCCCATTCTTTCTCAGACCCCACAGGAACAGAGCTGTGCTACTGACTGAACTTCTAACCAGTAACAATTTTCTCTCTTTTCATACATATAACCTGAAAGCTCAGCTTCTCTACCAGAGTGTGCATGGGGACATCAGGAAAGGTGGTGAGAATCTGAAGCCTGGTATTCTGTGCATGTCCCCCCATTCTAGGCTGTCTAATAGTAACTGAAACCATCATGATCTCACGGCTTTCAGTTCCCCTGAAGAGATGGCTGGAAGTTAGATAAGACAGTAAAGAAACTATGGAGAACAAGTGCTCAGATGGAAATGCTCCTCCCCAGTAGCAAACACTGCCATTGAATGCAAGCCTTAGGGTCCACTTCACCTGTACTGCACAATCAGTAGCTGTGGAGCTGAAAAACGTTAATTATCATCTGTGTCTGGCAAGGAGATTGTGCTGGGTCCTATCAGTGTTAAACTGGCCAGTGTGAGTGATGTAGGTCCAAGATACTGATTGGAATTATTGTCAATGTTAATACATAGGAGTAATTTGTCATGGAATGAAATGGAAAGTCTGAAAAGGGCACAAATTTTTGAATATGCAAAAATTTGCAAGATGAGCAGACTGATTAACTGAACTGTATTTCCATTAAAGTGGTGATAAAAAGTTATTGTGACGAAAGAACCAGCTTAGAGGGAAATTAGTGATGGGACTTCTGAAGGATGCGTTCTGAGACCAATCCAATTTATGGTTTTTCTTACAATAATGACACAAAACCAAAATTATGCTGATGAAATTATGACTGGCCCAAAGTAGGGAGATACCATCAGATGACAAACTGGGATGTGATACAGAAAGAACCAAATGACCTTAAGAATCTGAGTCTGAGGAACAGGTTGATTTTTAATATTTCAAAGTATTAAGATCATACATAAAATTAATAACCAGAAATTTTGGGACATACTCAGAGTTTGTGAGTTGAAAATTACAAAGGGGGAGAAAGATGCAGGATATCTGTGAGCTGTCAGTGCAATACAATTATAAAAAAGTAAATTTAATCTTAGAACTTTTCTCAAGCAAGTGAAAGAAGAAATTAAGTACTAACAGTAAGATACAAGGCATTGCTCATAGACATCTGAGTAACCATGTTCAGGAAAGGAGAACTAAAGCAGAACAGATGATGATGGGAACAGAGAGTTTTTAATACAAAGTGAGTTAACTTAATTTGGCTGGTTTAGCCTTGGTAAACCAAGGGTAAGAGGGCAGAGGCTCTGGAAATTCACAGTGGAGCCTGGGGAAGGCAGGTGGGAGAGAAGAGGTCTTCCAGCTGAAGGGCAATGTTGGCTTTAGAGCAGAGCCAAGAAATACTGAACTTCTTTCTAACTTTCAGGCTTCTGACAGTCAGGTCAGTGGCATTCTGGGACAGCCTTTTAAATAAAATTGTGGGAAAAGAAACACAAGTGGTTTAACAATGGACCGTGATCAGTTTAGGAGCAGGCTGTATTATAGGTTTCTTGCAATAACAGGAATCATTAACAGCCTTTTTTTTTCTCATTTGACATTAAAAGCTCAAATAAATGTTTCCAGCAGCAGCTGAACCAATAAAACCTAGTTTCCCAGGGGTTTTGTCTTGGGGTAGGGCTCTCCTGTAGATCCTTTGATGTTTGAGGAGATGCTGCTTGCTTCCCATATCCCAGCAGGGGCATTCCTGCATTTTCCTACCCGTCTGCCTACTTTCACAACATTAGTGAGGAATCTACCCCCTCTGATGAATTTGATTCAAACTGGCTAACAGATTTTTGGAAGAGATGTGTAACAGTATGAAGGTATTGACCCATTTTCTTCAAAAAACAGACCAAAACCCCAAAGCTGTTGAGGGAATAGATTTCTTCTGTTAGAGGTGATTCAGTTTAAGCAACACCACACCCAACTTGCTTTCCAGTAGAATAAACACCTCACTGCTCTGACAGACTCTCTGGTAATGGGAAATTGTGTAAGCAGCCTACTGCTCCCCGCTGAAGTCCTTGTTCTGTCAACCTGGTTGCTCTTCAGATACACAGGAAGAAGCAAACTATTCCATAACAAAGCTGAATAGATTACTTTCTTGACAGAGGATGAGTGGTACAGTTTGTTCTCTGGCTCATATTTTATCTCCAGGCCTAAGAAAGACAAAATCCAGGAAATACAATATAAAGAAGAAGAAATGAATAAGTTACTGTAATTTACTCGATTTATTACTTACAAGCAAAGGCTCATGAATGAAGCTGCCCAAAATCTGGTTGTATTTTTAGTCTGAATGAAAAATAACTCCTTTTAAAAAAATGGTTTTGGTATTTTTCTTCTCTTTGCCCCCTCTAATTTATAAAGGACTGGTTGCAATTTACGTTTATGCAGTCCTAGCCTAAACCCCAGGTTGTTGTTTTTAATGCTGTTAAGCGAAGCCTCTGTTATTTTTCAAATCTCCTGGACTATACACCAAGGGAAGCAGATGGATAAAACATTCCTTCAAAAGTACTGACATCCAGCACAGACACTGAAATGTTGAATCCTGAAGACATTTACATTTGTGGTTTTTCAGTTTGCTGCCCAACCTGTCTTCCTGCCTCATTATTTATCCCTGTGGTGAGCACTTTCAACCATAAACTCATAAATGTATGACTGTCATGTGTGAGAGAGAGTATGGAAGGAAGGAGCGGTTAAAGGAAGTGTTTGAAGGGACCTAAATTTATTCTTTTGTTGGTGTAACTGTGGAATGTAGGAACTGTAGATGAATTTCAAATTATAACAGAAAGAATGTAGGTGGAAAACCAAATGGGTTTGGTAGGAATGGTTCTGAATACAGGCTGCTTGTTCCTGGCTTGTGGATTACTGAGCATCCTGAAGTCTTGTTCAGTCAGGTGTTTATGATCTGGGAATGCTACTGATCTCCTGTGTGCTGAGCAGGGGATGACACCAGGCACACAGTGCACAGAAATGCTGTGTGCATCACAGCCAGGGGAGGTTTTGGTGCTGGTTGTGAGCAAAAGCAAAAGAAACATTTCTGCTCACGCAGCAAAGGTGCTGCATGGACAGAGATGATATGTCTGTTTCAGACTGCAGTTTCTAAGCCTCTATCCAAAAGACCTCTTCCTGTTCCCAGTATAATTGTGGTGAAAACTCCACTGAGTTCATTGCTGTAGGAGCAAGGAATAATGCCTTCTGAGAACAACAAGAATTATTAGTGAATTTGCACTCAAACCAATACAAGCAGATATTATGTTAGATATTATGTTTAATTCTGCATGTCCCGTTTACACAACAGTCCAAACAATTTTGAGATGGTAAGCAGCAACAGCCAAGCCTTGTAATTATTCTTTTCTGTCATTGATTTGGAGTCTTGTTGGAGCACAGCAATCTAGTTGTGGAAGACCTGGGAGATACTGCAAAATAGTTTGCAGGCACAACAGACTACACCGGTACCAGTTGGTGCCAGAGTCTGACGTTGCCTGAATGCCCCTGGCTAAGGCCTCCTCAAACCCAGTACCTTTAGTAACAGCTTCAGATCTTGAATCAGCTTTGTATCCACATTCTGTACTTGCATATCAGTTCCCTAAAAAATCTGTTGTAATCAAAGGCTCTTCTCAAAAAAAAAAAAAATTGGTCATTTTTCTTTCAAAGATAATTGCCTACATGTAGGCTGTGAAATGTCACATTACCATACAAAAACCCTTTAAGAAAACACTGAGCTCTGTTGAAAGCACATTCTGTTAAGGAATTCAACTGTCTTCTGTGTTTAATAACATTTAAACCTAGTTCCATGAATCTGAAAATGTTTTAGCAGTGCCCAACTTACAAGTCCTGTCTTGAGATGGGAACAGAACACCCTTGGCCAAAGTGCTGTGACAGTGCTGGGTAGACAGATTCGGGGTACTGCCTGCAAATTCTGTGGTTTTATTGGAAAGACATCCCTTCCTACTGATTTCTCAGCATTCTTCTGTCTTTCTCAAAGGACTCTTCATGGAAATAAGCTAATCTTTTCAAATTCATTCATTCCTGCCACTGGGCGCTACCTGCTGCCAGAACCTTCCTGGTCACATAATTATCCCTGCAACTGCCAGCAGTGTGCTGCAGAGGATTATGCAGTAGGAGCAGATGAACTGCTAAATAAATCCTGTTTTCTTATAGATAGTATCAAAAAGGAAGGACAAAGAGTAAAACGGGAATATCACAGAAAGAGACATAGCTGTTCTTCAGCTCAGATATCTTTTGCTGGTTTTGGGTTGATGGTGCAATGTTGTATATGCAGTTCAGAATTGGAATTAGCTCCCCAGAGCTGTAAATGAACATTAATTAGAGCTTCTTTGCAATAAAATGGGATCTCCTCATCCATTTTAAAACTGGATGAGTCAATGAAAATAATCCCTTCTTTGGCAGACATATATGCAGGATGTTAATTAATAGGGCTTGTAATTTTTATGGTTCTTTGACATTGTCCTTCAAACCCCTGCAGGTTTAATGGGCCTGTAGTCTTATTGCTTGGGAGTCTTAGGGAACACTTTTACTGTGTGTACTGTAGCCAGGAGGGAATATCCAGATGTGAATACTTCATCAGCAAGTTGTGAATACTGCACTCTTGCTTTTGATTCTGCCTCTGAGTTTTCAATCTGAGGTCAATATTTTTCAAGCCAGAAACTAATGTTGAGCACCTTACATTCAAATTTTGAGACTTCTGCTGCATGGAAGTGTGGCTATTTTTATGTAGAAGCCTTTCAAATAGATTTAATGTCCGACACTAGGTACCTAGGTGTTGGCACAAAAAATTTTTTCCCCACAGTCCACTCAGATTAATGATGACATTACTTGAATATTTGCCATTGTGCATATTTAGGGTTGGAGAAATAACCTGCTACTCTGGCTTGGAGAACTGAAGGGCATTAGGAGCTCCCAGGCATTAAGGGTTTCTCCTTTGGATGATGACTCTCCTTGAACAAATAAACTCTCCAAGAATAATAGTAACCCATGTGCTATGTGAGATCCCCTTTAATAAGCTTGTAAGGGTATGTACATACCCCTCAACAGACTGTGATGCAGAGATCCCCAGCTGATAACAATAATTGTACTAACCCTGGAACTGGTAGAGGTACAGCTTTGTTCTCCACCTAATAAAACATACTAAGATAAAAAAACCCACAACAGACGAGGCTCCACGGTTCCAGAGAGACCTCTCTGGAAAGAAAAGAATATTTTATTCATACTTCTGCCAGAACTCGACCTTGTGGGGCTAGTGGTGTGGATTGACCCAGGAGGAGCAGAAATTTGTCAAATCATGCGTGCATCTGTGTGTGAGAGGGGGAGGAGTCTAAGTCTCTTTGTCTGTTGGGTGTACCTCAGCCAGGATATGTCTACACTGCCCTCAAACTAGTGGCATGTTCAGAGAAGCGTCCTAGCTAGATTTGAACGGCTTCATTTTTCCATTGTTTCAGTGCAGTGCAGAGCCCAGCATAAGCTCATTTTCTTCAGCTTCTTAGCTGGATTTTGCTCCCATTCCGACCTCCAGTCTGTGAGATCAATATTGTGCACTGTACCCAGTGTAGCTAATTTTAAACCTGGACGTATCTCTGTGCTATATAATAGTCAGTGGGATGGCTGTATACTCAGCATGGCAAGAATACCTTCCCGTTGTCACTCGTCATGCTCAAATCTCTCCACAAGAACAGAACCTTCCACAAACAGGAGGCAACCAGAGCTCTGTTGTGGTTCATTAGGAACAACGAGCCCTGCTGTGCCCACATCCCATCTGATGTGTTTCACTTGGATTCCTGTTGTTTCCTGTTCTACTTCCCCCCCCTCTGCTTCCTACCTCTTTGCTGTACCTGATGTGGTGGACAGCTGAAGTCTCTGGGGCACAAGGTCAGTGCTGTGAGGTGTCCAGCACAGTTTGGGGCACGATCAGACACTGCTTGAGCTAAGCCCTTCTTATGGTAAGAAGCTCTGCTGATCCCCGTTTGTTTGTTGCCAGGAGTGTGAAGGTTGATCTAGGTAAGAAATCTTTCCCCTGGGAAATACTGTATTTCAAACGTGACTTACACCTGAAAATGAAGGGCCAGGTTTTCAGTCCCCAACATGATCCCTTTGAATGGGAGGAGTGCCATGGATATGCCCTCCACACCAGCCTCACAACCAGTTCCTGTGCTGTCATTGCTTGAATGAACACAATGGACTTATTTTCTGATTGCTGACTTTGGCTTGAGGGATATATTGAAGATAGTAGTGGGGGGAGCTAGGACCCAATGCAGTCCATCAGTCCCAGGTTAGAAGAATGGTTTGAAAGGAGTCTATGGACAGAATGCCCTGAAGCTTTTTGAACAGAAGCTGACCTCTGCTCACTCCGGAGTTAAAAGCTAGAAAGGGTATTATCTACCTTTGATTCCCCTGCCAGAGTTAAAGCTCCTGCCCCAGACAGAGTCTTTAATTTCAGAACCAGGTTCTATTTTGTGCAGAGCAGCACCTGCAGAGTCAATATTTTGACTAAAATGGCAAAGGCTCTCATTGCCTGTACTTGGCTATAAATGTGTCCTCAGCTAGAGTTGTGTTATTTCCTAAATTACGTTTTCCTACTATGGGATTTAAGGGACCCAGTGGGTTGATGTAATTGTTTTAAAATTATTCTGATGTGGGATAGCTTGTTGTTTTATATACTTTAAAACATCAGGTTGAATGAAAACTGTCATCTGGTACCAACGAAACAAACCCACAATCCTCTTTTTCAGATCTCTTTCTCCCTAAGAGAAGTCAGTGTATTCTCTGGTGTACAGCATTTCTGCAGTGAGGTTGCAACTAGGTTCCTTTCTTTGTTTTCCTTTCTTTGAATCTGGACTGAGAGCTGAGATAAAGTATCTGACTAAGATATGTTGAAAGAGAGGGAAAATCCCTCATAGTTGATGGTAAAAGATGAAGAAGATCGACTAAATCTTTTTCCATAAAGGACTGGATTTGTTTTCAAAATGTTGTACTAGTGTCTCCTACAAACCAGATTCAGCAACGAGTGGGAATAGCATCCTGAAGATAACAGTTCTTTCAGAAACAGCATATCTGTTACAGTGTTATCAGGAAGCTGCAAAAAGCTTGGGATTTTGTTACAGTAAATGCTGGAGTTGGTTTTGCCAACAGCCTAAATAATGGAAATCTTTGTCTCACTTTAAAGGTGAAGATCATTCAGATGTATCTGAAGATGAATGCAGATATCATCTCTCTTTGCATGATAGTGCCAGCCATTTAAAGACTCAAAAAGATGATGGTGTGGGAAGCTATCATCTAAGAACTTCCCTTTCCTCTACCTTTTTCCAGACTTGTGGACAGCAGGCGCACTAATATTTCACATTGCAAGAATAAGTGCTTTTAAAAAATAAAGCAGATGGCAACATTGACTGTGTTTATGAAGGGCAGTTTGCAAAGACTACAGTTCCCAGTATGTGATATCACATACATGTTCAAGTGGAGGATCTTTGGAATATAGCGGAGGAGGAGCAGCCACATGTACCAGGCATTAAGCACAGAAGCATTTTTTCCATAACCCCAGTGGAAGCTTACAAGCTGGTTTCCAAACTAGGAAGTGAGATCTAAATATTCTCAGTGAAAATAGCTTGATGCATTGGTAAAGCAGAATTCCCATTCTCTCCTGTCCTGTCCTGTTCCCCAACTGTTGTGACACCTTAGCAGTAAAGGCCCATCTCTAAATAGAATAAAAATAAAAAAAATATTTTATTAGAAATAAAAAAATAAATCCCAGGCTCAAATAGGAAATCTAAAGGAAATGCCTGATGGAGAAAGAGATTTCAGCTGAACAGGTTTGCTAAGAGTTTCTTTTTGCAGACTGCTTTCTTTGAGAGGGGAAAAAATCAAACAGTTGAACATTTTTTCAAGCAATAAAATGGATTTAGAGAGCTATTTTCAGTCCCTGGATTTGTCTGTCAAACTTGATGGTACCTGCACTACGGAAAAGAGCAAGAAGGGAGGTCACTGTGCCTCACAGAAGGTGTAAGCTGAAGGAGAGCTCAGCCTCCAGGGGAGAGTGTGGGCATGAAGCATATGCCAGTCTAGGGAGTTGTGGTTCGACATTGTACCAAGACAGAGCAAAATACTCTGCTTCAGCTTCATGTATTGGAACCTAAAATGTCTCTCTGGGAACACAGAAATCTTTAACATTTTCATCTTTAAGGGGAAAAACAAAAAAGCAGAAATATCATTAGTTTGACAATTCTGAAAGTCCCAGTTACCCAAGAAAAAACCCCAAACATCAGTATGTTTGCAGAAAATGACCCAAAATGAAAATAATGCTTTGTCCAGCCTTTATTCCAGTAGGAGTCTGTTATGTTACGATGTTGGTAAGAGATGAACTGAAGGTCTTTCAACTTCAGAAAGTGTTTCTACAACTTGGACAAAAGCATCTTGGGAAAATATCTGGAACTAATAGGCAGATCTTAGAAAAAATTCTGGCAACTTTGCACCCCCTCTCCCACCCAGAAAAGGGAAAAAGGTGGTAAAGACGTACAAGGAAAAAGAGGGTTTGCAGTCAGGTTTTGTCTGCATGGGATGAAATCTTGTAGACACTGATGAAGCACCAGCATAGTAACCAAAACCCAGTGGGGCTGTTTTTCTGAGAACAAAGCTGCTTTCAGAGGGCTATTGTTTCCATTAGAGAATATTGTGCTCTGGCAATGAAATCTTCATGTGTTTTATGCATTCTGCTGTTTGTCAGTGAAAGTGCTTTATCACATGTTTGTCACCCGGCAGGATTCAGGCCCAGATCTCCTCTAAGTGACTAATGCTATCACCTTTCAGCCTGCGACTGACAAACTCACAATCCCCTATTACTGTCAGCATTGTGGGCATGCTGAAGTATTAAAAGCTCTTTCTTGTTCCATCAAAGGAAGAATTAACCTTTTGATCTATTTTGCAGCATTCTGAACCCTGGGTTGTTTGTTTCATGTTAATGAAATTCAATCTTTGTGCAGCAGCAGAGGCTTCTTAAGTCTTACAATTCTTTAACAGAGGCTGGGAATGGAAACCTGATCTCACAAGTATGGTCTGAAGCCTTGCTGTCAAGGTCATTCAGCCTTTTCTGAACAGAAAGGAACTGCAGGAAAAAAATAATATAAAATGTTTTCTGCTTTATTTTTGACTATTTATTTGACAAAAGATATTTTTCACCTTCATCTTTAATATTAGGTCTAATAACAGTCCTATAAACAGCCTCTTGTCAAACAATTGTCTCGAAGCAGTGCTGTGTAAATGTCTTTATTCTTAACTCTGCATCGGAGAGTAGCTGGGAGGTCAGTGCTGAATTAATTGTATTAGAGATTATTCTAGATATTTCTAAGACTTCGGTTCATTTCTCTAAATCAAGAACATGTGTAGAACAGCATTACTGGTAGCTTTTTTGAATGATACTGATGGACGGTCTTTAGCCCAAGAGTTGAGGATGACACAGTGGAAGAATGATAATGAGACTAGATTCTGTCACTGATCATTAGAACAGTAGAGCTGGGCAAAAAAGATGCTGGCACCGTCCAGCTGGCAGGGCAGATTTGTTCTTCCAAGCATAGTTTGCAGAGTTATGCCACGTAATACAACATACGAGGAAAAGAGGCTGGCTTGCTGTTTGCAGCAATTTTCCGCAGCCGTTTTTCTTGTTTGGATCCCTTGCATGGGAGACATGCAATTTCCATGACTCTGGAGCGTGTTTTTCATTGCTTAAAGTAAATCAGTTCTGGGCTCAGGTGGGGAATGCACTACAACTGCAGAGCAGTGATGCCATAAACCTTTTAAATTCCTTTCTTGTTTTTGAGAGGCTGTATGGTAGGCAACTTGCCGTTCATGCACTCGTAACTCCTTACGGTTGTAACAGAATTACTGAAATGAATCTTTCACAAGATATGGTTCAGATAATACCAGAGAAATTTCTCAGCAGCTTTTTTTGAACTTCCTTTGACTGCCAGACCAGTGCAGACAGGTGGCTTAGTGTGCATGTGTGTGAGAGGGGCAGAGTTTTTTTCATGTAACTGTGGATATCACCTGGTTCTATACAGGCTGCGAGATCACCTTGCATCCTGATACATCGGCACTCGCAGTGCAGGCTCTAAGCACAAATTCAGAGGCACAGCCAACAACAAACCCCTTGGAATAGCTGCAAGGCAAAAATAGGATTGTTTTTGTGACTACATGAACAAGTAGCGAGATTCATTGTCTGCCTTACAATTTAAAATGCAATAAATTGTACAGAGCTGAGTATGACTGCCATACTACCCCTTGTGTACTGACAGAAATTGAGGCCACAAAGAGGGAAAAAGCCTGGCCTGAGATGATACAGCAGTTCTTCAGCAGAGGCTGGGAATGGAAACTTGATCTCACAAATATAGTTTGGAGTCTTAATGTCAAGGTTATTTAGCCTAGTCTGAACAGAATGAAACTGCAACAGAGAGAACATAAACTATTTCCCATTTAATTTTGAACTGTTTATTGGACAGAACTGCATTTTTTGTCTTACCATTAATACTGCTTTTTCATCCTTGCTTTGAAACAAAAAATACTTCAAGACACGGAAACTGTCTGAAATTGGTAAATGTTTAGTTATCTAGTTCTACACTGTATCACTATTCTTTTTTCTTCTTGGTTTCTTTAGGTGTGAAAAGAGACATCTAAAAACTGGCATTGATGCTTAATTTGTAGACTGTAAAAACAGAAGATATTTGGAAAGGTACCTCAATATTGATTGGAATTGTGTCATTCCCAGTGAAGTTCGTTCCTGTGTAGAAAACTAATCTCTGAATTCCTAGCTTCACTGACGACAAGATTTTGCAGTAATCCTAGTAGCAAGGACCAGAGCTGTAGTGCAAGGGTGCCTCCCTCACCTGTTTTAATTCCTCTTCATGCCTCTGCAAAGCAAATTTTCAGGTAGAAAGTCTGGATGTGGTACAAAGAGCTTCTGCTCATGTCTGCTCTTATTCCAATGACAGAAATTGGAGTCTTTCTTTTCCTGATATGTGTCAGGCTTTCTGACCAGGCTGTGTTTGCTTCCTTATTTTCATCTATCATCTCAATTTCTTAAATAATTAAGAGCTTTCACTGACTTGATCTGTACTTTAATGCTTTGAATGCATAGATACAGCTGCAATTTTCACCTTCAAGCATGAGAATAAATAGGGATGTTGTGTCTCTGAACTGTTCCACCCATGTGATAACAGTCCTAAAGTAATCTGAGTAGCCAAGATGCTGAAGGAAAGAAGTTGGTTTTGATCTGTCCCACTAAACTCATTTTCCTTTGCTTGTCTTTGCAGATAAACTATTTGTTCTCTGTAAATTAAAGCACTTGAGTACAAAAAAGAAGCAGAAAAACCAAGAAAATAGTGTTTTTGTAAAAAAATTAAAACAATGTCTTCAAAATTAAGAATATTTATTTTTATCCATTTGTAATAAAAACATTTCCATTGCAGTTACTGTGGTAGCCATTAAGACGGCTTTCTACATGACTAAGAATACATAACTGCATATTGAGTGTAGCTGTCCTCTGTTTTCAAGTTTTATGAATAGTTAACCTTTTCCAGTAGCTTTTACTGTGGAGCTGAATATTTGCTAGCATGGAGGAGGTGAAAATGCTGTGGAACGAAGGCAGTATAGGAGATTAGAGAAGGAGATCTACCCAATTCAATTATTTTTCCTTGGGAAGTGCTTTGCTTCTTTTCTTTTTAAAAGATTGTACCCTCTGTATCAAATCTTCTCCATAAGCCCAGTCCTTCTGCTGTGTCATCTTTCCTTTGCAAGGTACATCACCCCTTTTGTCCATTTTGGAGAATTTGCTTGGCACTACTCTCACAGAATATGTCAAGTCTTCCATTATTAGATGCTGCACTAACAATTCTTTTCCCAGCAATATATAATGGGAGCTGTTCCTTGGGTCCATGGTTTTTAGATTGCTTTTTTTTTTTTCCTACAAAGAGCAGCAGCAAGAGTAGCTTCCTCATGCCCATCTTAAATCTTCTGAATGGACTGAATCCCAATACACATGTCTATAAGTCCTGTTCAAGTTCTGTCTCTAACAATTTTTTATTGCTTTCAAGATGGATTTTCAAAATATTTTTACCATCTAGTATTCCCATATTGTATATATGAAGGAAAACCGGACTGTTTTGCATTTTGTATAGACAGCTCGGGCAATATTAGGTATTTTGTGAGATAACAATAGGGAAATACACATTCTGTAAACTAGATAGTACTGAATCCTGCCTGACAGTTAGTTTTGAAGCAAGTATTTATCATGTGCATGATCTCATCTCAGTCTTCTGCTGTTACTTCATATTTACAGTCTAGACTAAATAACTTAATAGTTTTTATGCAGTTTGTCTTTTAAAACCAGCTATGAATCATATATTCTAGACATAATCTTGATCATGGAAACTTCAGCCTTTGCATTAGACTTTCTAATGAAGCTAGCCTAGTTTGTCTCTTGTCTGGAAATATTATAAATAACATAAGCAAGCAGTATACATTTATATTGAATGGCCCCCTTTCTCCTTCCCCAGCTTTCCCCCTTCCTTCTGGTAAGAAATCATCTGTTTGCTGCAGTTTCTTTCAATGAAGATATGAATGAGTTTTTATTTTCCTTCTGATTAAGACACATTCCTGAGTTCTGATTTTTTTCTTTTTTTTTTACTCAGTAGCTTGAATCTTATGCGACCAATTAGTAAATATAGTTTTAATTACCAGGTGATATTTCATGGGTGCCAGAGTTTTGGGGAAAAAATCTTGTAATTGCTATAATGAGAGTTAGTTTGCCATTTTATGATCCAGTCATAATTGCCTTCTAATGCCCCATCCTCCAAAGGTTCTCACACACATGGCCCTAAGATGTTTGAAATAAGCTGCCACTGGGTTTTCCATCCTATCCTCTCTCCTTTCACATGTTCTCAGTTACTGTGTTTTAATCTTGGGCATTGGAAACTCTTCTGAAATATTTGCTCTGCTTTTGGCTTTGTTTGCTTGTTTTGGTGAGAGAGGGGCAAGAAGTTTCTGAATTTTACAGATAATTTCACCTGCTTGAGCTACCACACAGGGCTTTAATTAATGTCTTAATTTATATACAATGATTTTTGTTTCGTTTTTCAACTTGTTCCCCCTCCAGGATAAGGCAGGTGATTTTTGTAGATAATTTTGATCCATTTGAAAATTACTCAGAAAATAATTTCTCCAAAATATGGCGCACTTAGCATTGATGGCTAAAATGTTAAAGTTTTCTTCTTCATATTCCGGGTGTGCTATTCCATATGGAGAAATCCTCTTATATAGTATTGTGTTTATATATAGCAAAGAGCTCCTTCTTTTATAAAGCCTTTTGGATGCTGCTTCACCCCTGTAAGTATTTCTATGCACAATCCGCAACAGTAGCATTTTAAACTCTTTCATTGACATTCAAGAAGGAGGTCTATAAGACTCTGGATTAAAAAAAACCCCCATATTTGGTTTAAGTTTTAAAATTGCATCTTTGTGACAAGTTGATGATCAGCAAGCCTTCTGTCATCAGAGTGAAGTGTTCTTAGAATCAGGGAGCTGACTGATCTCAAACATTATACAGCATTTACGAGCACATCCGTTTGTTCAAGTCTCCTTCATTTTTAAGAATTTCATTGTCTTCCTGAGTTCACCAGGCTCTTTCATTGTATTAGAATCAGACATTTTGTAATCTGTTTCATAGTAGCTCTTGCAGCAAAACAAATTGTCTTGATTTGATAGTTCACTAGAGCTTATTTTCTAAAATGCTCTGAAGTTGTAAACAGCCTTGCTTTTTTAATATACCATTTTTGTCTTTAAAGTGTAGTGTGGCTGGTTGGACACATTCATTTGAAATCACTCAAACTCCTAACCTCTGTGACTTCCCTGCTTACAGAGTCTGTCTTTGCCAAATAGATGAGCTGTCTGGGACTTTCATGATATCAGTGTTTTAGGTGCTATTTGCATGTTTCTAATCTCTTGGAGAAAGCCTGCATCATTCTG
Source organism: Ifrita kowaldi (assembly GCA_013398055.1). Lineage (NCBI taxonomy): Eukaryota > Metazoa > Chordata > Aves > Passeriformes > Cinclosomatidae > Ifrita > Ifrita kowaldi. The sequence continues at coordinate 1,177,391 of VZRS01011760.1, read as the reverse complement.
TAGTCATCTTGCATTTTTAGGCAACTCATGGTGAGGTACCGGGAGGTTCTTAGACAGCACCTCATCCCCAGCTAGAGAAACAAAATGGGACAAGATCAAATAAAGCCATGAAAAATGCTAGTATATACGAGGTTTAATTGAAGCCTATGGTTTATCTGAGAAATTATTGAGCTTTCTTGTATGCGGACAAATAATTTTTGAGAATCTTTACGTATAATACAGTGGTGAAGCTTTATTTAAGTAGGATTTGTGAACACTGACAGGGAAGAAAGGTGTTTATGAACAGGAAGCATTGAGTTCATTGGTATCTAGTATTTTGGAGCAAATATCTGATTAATCACAATTGACAAAGACCATAAAAACCATCCAGAAATCTGAAATTAAAATATTTAGCATTAATCAATAATCACTGTAGCGATAATTAAGTGATTCTGTCTTCAAGTGACAGTTAAATGGACATGTGGCAAAAGCTATCCATGATTTTCTTTGTAATATCTTCTCTATGCCTCTGTTGGATATCTCATACGAATGAAGAATTTGCTTTTCTTAACTAAATATGATTTCAAATGAAAAGTGCAAGCTGCTTTGTTATGCAGCTGTGGGCTTGTCAGTCAGTTACTGTCAGATTTCTTTGGGAAGTTCAAATATGAAGCACATTAAGCTTCGAGTAAAGACCAAATTGGGATAATCATTTTGGGTAAATCAGAAGAGCTCATTTGACTTCAGCTAAAAATCTTGCTGCCTAGGTCTGATTCTCAGCGACACCCTTGTATTTACATACTTAAAAACTGGGAGTTGCAGAAACCTAACTTGTGATAGCAGCATTTTTTCCCTGTTAAATGCAAAGCAGTGGAGAATTAGGTCCCAGCTTCCAGTCAAATTTGGAAAAAGAGAACAGCAGTGGGAGATAGCTTTTAAATATATTACAAAGTAAAAAAAAAAGAAAAAACACTATAATACACTCTTCATTTATTTTTCATCACCTTCCTTCTATGTGTGAATAGTCACACCAAGGCACAACTATATTTAATCCTTGTTTAAGTCAGCTCCTGTCAACATAAGCTGTAGATGAAGGCCAAGTCAGTAAAACCTCACCCTGGAGCGGAAGCGATTGTAGAATGAATTGCATCAACTCCCTGCCTCTCAGGGCAAAACAAGACCAGTGCTGCAGTGCCAGGGACTTAACCAGAGCCAGGGCTAGAGACACCAAAGAGGGCATTCTTCAGCAGACTTTTGGTTCCTCAGGCAGTGTTGAGTCCCAGCAGGAAGTCAGGTAACAAAGCCGACTGTCACTCTTGCGAGGGCAAATCCCCGTGGACGATCAATGCCCTGTTGACAGCAGGAAGTATGACTCACACTTTGGCTTTGGAAAACTGGAATACCAACAGAGTGACTCTGGAGTTGTATTACTGTAGTTCCTACCGCAGCAAAGACTCCAAGTGTCAGGAACTGTCTAGGTTTCAGTAATGTTTTCATCTTTTTACACTGGTAAATGCAATAGAGATGGTATGAACTGAAAGTCAGTAATTCTTGACCCAAATAGGTGAACGGTAAATTATGTAGGTATGGAAGCAGTGTAATAGATCCTCAATCCAACGTGCAATTGTTATCAGATATATAAAGAATCATCCACTGTCTTAAGTTTGTGCCTTTGTTTTTCATGTTCTCCTACATGAAATAGCATGAAAATACGATTACCCAGTGAATGAGAAATTAATTGAAAGAAAATGTCATAGACCCGAGCGAGATGTTTGAATTGCTGGTCTAATTCTGCTGCATTTTTGCAGAGCCTCTCACATCCTGACTGATGTCATTAAGTGACATCATAGTGGAACATGACAGAATGCTATTTTAAATGTCATCAAGTCCAAAACTAGTGGAACACTAGCTGGGAATAAAACTTCAAGGCATCCGTCATTTTTTTCCTGCAGACTTCTTGCAGAAAAGATCCTTTCAGATCTTTCTGTGATTCTCTTCCTAGTTTCCTTTTCTCATAGTGGGGATAATACCTACCATGAGCTGCTGAAAATGCTACGTGTTGTATTAACATGGTTCTGAGGATACAGATTGGTGAATGCTATTGTGCTAATATTACTTTGCATCATCTTTCTCTTTTATCTTTCAGATTGGTGAGTTTGTCTCTTGCATGACTCTCCCAAAATGGTTAAGGGTCTGAGTGCCTCTGTGCCCTTGCGAAATCCTGCCATTGTTTCTCTAAAGGTCATTACATTAAATAGAAGCTGCAGTGATCTTTATGAAGGAGGGAAAACCTGCCCAAAAATGATAAAAGAGCAGCCACACACAAAGCCTTTGGTAACTCTGTTATTGAGTGAATGAGTTCCTTGACCTCTTGGGACTACTTCAGTGTGTTTTTGCCTTAGACTGAGGTTTGGTTTAAACCATAAACTAGTTTTGTCAGCATAGTTACTCAAAATGTAGAAAAAATCAGAGACATAATCCAGTCAAAGAAAACAGGGCTACTGAAAACCTTCACAGAGATATACTTCTCTGTATGGGGGAAGGATGTCAGTTTTCTTCAGCTGTTGCTAAGGCTGATGAGATTGTGGTTGCCTTCCCTGAAAATAGTCCAAGGCTTGAAGCCACTGGGCTCCCCTACTCCTTGTTCATATGGATGTGCAGCTGGACCAGTAGTCTGCAGAACTGAGTATCTTTGGTCTTCCCTGTGAGACTGGTGTGAAACTCTGGACTCTGACCCATGGCTTCAGGCTTTTCAGGCTATGACAAGCAATGGCACAGCTTTCTGCTTCCATGCCTATGAATCTGAGACCACTGAGGCCACACGAAGGCCTCCAGGAGTATGGACATTGATTGCTGTACCGCCTAAAATGTTTATAAGCAACTTTGTAGATGAATAAATGACAATGTTTCAATTTAAATGTTGCTTTGTAATGAGAATGCTGCCCTGCTGAAGGGACAGTCAGCCAGACTGCCCACGTGAGGAGTCTGAGTTGTCTCAAGCTGGAGACAGCCCCTCTGAGCTCAGATATACCTGGAGTTTGTTCGCTTTCCTGACATCCCACACTGACCAGGTGGTAAGGAGCAGGAAGATGAAATACAAGTAGGCAAGAGTAGGTCTCCTGAATTCCATCTTGTCTGCCATGTGCCCTGACATTCAGACTTCTTAGAGAAGATATGAAGACAGCCTCTCTAGTCCAGCTGCAAGGGATACCAAATTCAGAACTCTCCTCCAAAGAGAACACTAATATTTTAGACTTCTGTAATTTCAGGATAATGTTTACCACCTCAGAAAGACAATTACTTCTTGCCTCAGTTTACCTCCAGTACAAGTCATCCACCCTCTTGGATGGGTGCTAATGGATACTTCAAATGGTACAGAGCAGAGCTTCTCTAGAAGCAAGTGCTGGGAGTTTCACCATCTCCAGAGTAGTGTCTGTAGGCAGTAGAGGCTCCCCAGCACCTGGATTTGAACTTGGCGTGAGACAAGGGCTGCCACTGATCATTTGCCTTTAGGAGGCAGAAATGCTGCTGAGCTTCTGGGGACAGGCCTAACCTCTCAGTATGGAACAGCTGGTTTCACTGCAGCTATAAAGCTGAATGAGGATTTCTCCACTTCCATGCAGAATGGGATACTTCACATAAGGATCTGTAAAGTAAAATTCCGGGACAGCACTGGCCAGAAAGTGTAATTAAAACAGCTTGGCAGTAAAATGTCTCAAAATAACACTTTTTGTGGACTTCCAAATTTCAGTAAATATTCACCAGGAAAATGTAATAAAATGAAAACTAGTGTTGGACAAATTCATTTCAGAATTTTGGTATTTCCACTTAGCATAGGATGTTTTTACTTTAATGTATTTGTTCCCTAAATTTTAGTTACTGCTTGTTCCCTAAATTTTAAGTATTACTACTACTACTCCTGCCATATTCCATGATAAAAGAGATGTGTTTATTTCACAAATAATGAATTGAGTTTACTACATTGTAATGGTTGAGATATTTTATCTGTTTTCTAGATCAGAGTATCTTCTCTTTGCATCATGAGGAAACTAGCAATATAAATAGACAGCACTTTGATCTAGAAAAAGTACTTGTTTCAATGAGTAACAGCTTACTGTTCTTACATATTTTTAAAATGAAGGAGTATCTGTGTTTCTTCAGGAAACTTCTCCTGAATTCTCCTTAGAATTACACTGTAAAATAATTATATTTTTCTAGTATAATGCCAATGAGACAAAGATTAGGGAGAATTTTACACAGGTACAAATGCATTTGTAGCTCCTTTCAGCATTCCTGCAGGAAGCAGACAGGCAGATGGAACTCCATCTTTTCCTGGTCAGATGCATGTGACCAAAGCCCAGGAATCTTGCACCTTGACATCCTGCCTGCTGTTGTGGCAGAAGGAATATGCTGCATATCTGACCGAACTGTACCACCCAGCTTCCCTAGGCCCCAAGGCAGGAGTGTGGAGAGCTGGGGATTGTTTCTGTTCATGAAAGAGCACAACCTGACTGACCATGGTGTTGGGCACAAAAGGCTTTCTTCTAAGACTACTTCTGGCTGGGAGTTGCTTGCCTTGTTCCACTGGACTCTGAATGCAGCCTTCTGTAACACTGGGAAAGGAAGCAACAGGATTAAACAGGGTAGGAAGGAGAAAGGGAGGATGGATTTCTGAATTGCTTTAAACTGGTAGAAGAGGCAAATATTACCATTGTTTTGATGAAGGAGAAAGTCATTCCTGAAGCATGAAATGCAAACTGAGACTCTTGTATGATTCTGGGAAAGGAAATAATATTGCTTGGAAGAATCTTATCTTTAAAGAGTTCATGATTTTTGACAATAATGGCTATCAGAGATTGATTACAGCATTTTGTATGGAGAGGACTATGAGACCCAACTAAGCAGAAGAATCACAGAAAGTGCTGATAGAAAAGATATGTGCAAGATTATAAATACACACTTATTTTCTTCTGGATGATTTTTGCCAACTGCTGGGAGTGGCTCTCTATCCCTGCTGGAAAATACCTCACTGTGTTCTCAACTACTTCATTTTATTCCAGCAGGTTTGATTACTTAAGGGCACACATTTGTCTTGGTATATGATTATGCAATGCATTTTCTAGTGGCTAGAAACTAGAAGTAGTATCAAGGTCACACTTGGCAACCGAGGACATAAGATGCCAAGGTTCATAGATATATATTTCCTCTGCAGAGTTATCTCACACAGATCAACATAAAATAACAATAGTGGCACAGTCTGGAAGAAGTTTGTACCATTGCTGTCGCAGGTCTGTGGCTGCATGGAAGATTTCAGCCTCAGCAACCACCAACTGTCACCAGCACCTTCTCCACCATTACAGAACACATCTTTCCTTTTGCTCAGACCAGCCTGAGAAAGGTGCTTTGTGAAGAACTGTGTGTGCTATTTGTAGGTAAAGGACTTGCATAGTCTGATCTATTTATAGATAATACAGTTAATCTCATCTAGAAAACAAGGAGAAAAGCGATACAGACAGTGGCAGCTGTGACACTGATACATTATATTTAGCCAGCGCATCCTCTTCTAACCTGCTGTTTATTGAATGTCACGACTGCACAGAATTAGTCACTGTTTTGTGGTGACTGGCTTGTGTGGTCTCCTACTCCCCATTCTGCTTTGCAGACTCGTTAATAGTTAACTTGTGATTTTCTTAAGGGAGCTTAACCCAGTTTATTCAAATGTTCTAACCGTATTTAGCTGGGAGTTCTATATTGTTCCACCTTCATTTCTCACACAGCTGTACGTGCTTCTTGCAGACAAAAGATCTGTACAGTCCTATTTATTTATTGATCACAAGATTCACACTGCTCGGGAACAGGAAGAAAACAGCAGTCAGTGGCAGGTGGAACACTTTTTTCCAATTATAGTTGAGAAGTCTTTATCATTAGTCCAGTTATACTCATCAGACCTCTCTTAGAGCATTCTGGACTGACCTGCCAGTATATCTTCCTCGGAAAGTTACCCCATCCAAGGCTGTGTACCGAACAAGATTGTCAAGACTGCATCCAGCACTGTGTGTTTCCCTGAGCTATCTAACCACTGGTTAATACTGATTTGTTTTGCTATGTTTAACACTTCTCTCCTATATATAAGAAATCCAGAGCTGCAGATTAGAATTGACCATGAAACCCATGAGAGAAAACAGAAGTGGTTATTACAGCAAACGATCTCTTCCAGATGGCCGTGATTCTACAGTCCCTTGCTCAGAAAGGAAGCCCTGTCATTATTTTTGTTTTGTCATAGACCAGAAATTTGCTATAAAAACCTTGTCTCAAAGCTCATCTATGTATAACACTAAACATATAAATAATATAGGGAAAATGCTTATATCTAGAAGAATGATTATATGTTATAGATACCTGAAATGTGAGACAGTAATGGTACTAGTAAAGATAACCTTACAGTTACATAGTACTCACAGTTAAGGGTTGAATATTTTTTCTGTATTTTCCATTTTGTGCTTACATCCTAAAACCAGATAAAGAAGGCTATTTTTTCTTGTAAGAGAAATATTTATTTCTAAATGACAACATGTGACATGATAAGATGACATTTTCGGCTTGGTCTATGTCAGAAAGATACTGAAAGAACAGTTAAGACAGCAGCAAGGAGAGATCATGTTAAAGGCAGCTAACTTCTTTCTGATAAGTAACAAGGAGAGTAGCTCCTGCCAGCTTGTCACTGCAAGAAACAAACCCTATGATCTTAAACAGTTTCCAACATCTGTGTTTCAGCAGTGGCTGACAGAGAACCAAATCTGCTTTTTATCGTCCTCGTGCAGGCTGCTGTAACACCACTGTGGACAACCTCTGACTGTGTGAAGGACAGGACATTGCAGTAACCACAGAGAACGTGATAGAGAAAGTCAAGAAACGGGATGCCATAAATAGTAAGAGGGAGGAGAAATTAGCTGAAGAAACCTTTCAGAAAAAAAGTAACTATTTTTCATTTTGTATCATCTTTTGTGTGTTTAGAACGCTTGCGTTTTAGTGAAGCTGTAGCCAAACAAAAAAGAATAATTTTTCTCCTCCATGCTGTCTCCAAGAAAAGACCCATAGGCATCTTCTGGCCTATGTACACACTAGAATTATTGGGATTGCATCTCAGAGTATAGAAGCCTGTTTCCTATTTACAGATGGTGAAATACAGTGCAGTAAATCATAGGTTGAAATTTTTGAAACTTCTCTTGAATTGAGGAACCAATATTCCCTCAAAAAACATCAATGATGAATGTTTGCAGCTTATTGACTCTGTTTGTATTTGTCTGCCCTGCACCTTTGCTGATATGGAACAGTCAGCAGAGGGTCTCTTCCCCTTTACCTGAACTGCATTTGAGAAGACTCAAGTCATGCCAGAGAGATTTTATGTCCATTATCAAATCCGTGATGTGTGTTGAAGAACGATGCACAAATTTCCAAGTGCAAAAACCTTTGAATTATTCACTATGACTCGGAAACCTATGATCCTGCAAATAGCAAATGTATGTGGCAAACAAAGTTGACCAAATCTTAGAAATACAGATATATTTTATTCAGACTGGGAAAGACACCATTTTCTGATGTTTCCTGTAATATGGAATTTCGGTTGAAAAGATAGTCTGCAAACACGAACACATGGGATTTCTGAAATGAAGTATGACCCCTGGCAGCTGCTGACTGAAATTCGTATGGTGCTCACTGGGCTCAGTGCTGCCCACCTCCTGAACAGCAGCTGTGACTTTCATGATTGTGTTAATTTTGCTCAGTGTCTGCTCCCTTCCCAGATCTGGATTGCTGGGATGTGTCTGCCCTCTGGAAGCAGTTTCAGAGTTTCTAGGCCCCCAAGCCAGCTGGCTCCCTTGCTTGTAGGGGCTGGCAATCCCTTGGAATACCACTCCATGATTCATCAAAGATGCTGATCCCATCCCAGTGCTGATACCAGCCTGCTCTGATGAATCCATGCCTTGTTGGACAGTTCACAACCATCTTTGACTGGTAAAAATGATTAATTGATACTCCCAGAGACACTGATGCATAGGCAAACCATTATCTTCAGTTCCCTTGCTGTATAATTACCAGACATAATTCAATATTTCTCCCATGAACAAAGCATTTACCAGTTATGCTCCACCTGCCCCTTTGGCAGTGACCACGAAGCAGAACAGCCGAGTAGGCCTGCCAGCCCCTTCCAGCCTTCGTCTCCACGCCCTGGCACACAGTTGCAAGGCAGAAGTGATCTAATGCCCATTACCCAATTGTCTTCACACAGTTCATCCTTATGTCAGCCTATCCTTTCCCCATACCCGCATCTCTCTGTCCTTGGCTGCCTGTGCCCACTGCCTTCTGCCACTTCAGTCAGGCTGCACTGCTGTATTTTCCACTGCTGCGTATGCTCGCTTTCCTCCTCATTATCTCCTCCTTCAGTTTACTGAGCTCTCTTCTGCCTTCAAACCTCTTCTTCCATATTGCCTATCACTGAGGAACCAGAGCTTCCTCTTCCCCTTCCTATTCCAGAAGCAGTCAGACACAGCCTTTTCACATCCTATCACTTTCTCTCCTGTTTTTCAATAAATCAGTCTCTTCTTCCTTCTTCTCAGGTCTCTTTCTATTAAACGCTGTCTCAACATGTTTTACCTCCTCTTTCACCATTTGTCCTGGAGCCATGACAAAGTCAGTTTTCTCTTTGTCTTGCCTCATTCATCTCCTTTCCACTCAATAACCCCAGCTCTTCTTCCACTGAGATTTGTTCCACCCAATTTGTCTTATTTCTTAAGGCTTATTTGATTCAGCTATGTGTATGTTTATGTGAGCATCTAAATCTAATGGCCCATTCTTTAACCCATTGGTAAGCTGAAACCTCAGCAATAACAGAGTCAAGGTCTTAAAAATACCAGCTTCCTGCAGCTTTCATGAAGATTGATGACTGGGTGAAGAAAAAAGGTTTGTACTTGCCTTTACTGCTGGAAAGGCTGCAGCATGTGCTCCTTTCAGTGAATGTACAACTACTAATTATTATTAATGGTCATCACCAGGAAAAACTTGGAGTGTGCATTTTCCTAGACAAAAGAAGGGGAAGTCATAAGAAACAAATTTTTTCTATCTAAAAGTAGATATGAAATAAAAAAGTAAAACCTTCTTTGAGATTTTACTNACAGCCTTTTCACATCCTATCACTTTCTCTCCTGTTTTTCAATAAATCAGTCTCTTCTTCCTTCTTCTCAGGTCTCTTTCTATTAAACACTGTCTCAACATGTTTTACCTCCTCTTTCACCATTTGTCCTGGAGCCATGACAAAGTCAGTTTTCTCTTTGTCTTGCCTCATTCATCTCCTTTCCACTCAATAACCCCAGCTCTTCTTCCACTGAGATTTGTTCCACCCAATTTGTCTTATTTCTTAAGGCTTATTTGATTCAGCTATGTGTATGTTTATGTGAGCATCTAAATCTAATGGCCCATTCTTTAACCCATTGGTAAGCTGAAACCTCAGCAATAACAGAGTCAAGGTCTTAAAAATACCAGCTTCCTGCAGCTTTCATGAAGATTGATGACTGGGTGAAGAAAAAAGGTTTGTACTTGCCTTTACTGCTGGAAAGGCTGCAGCATGTGCTCCTTTCAGTGAATGTACAACTATTAATTATTATTAATGGTCATCACCAGGAAAAACTTGGAGTGTGCATTTTCCTAGACAAAAGAAGGGGAAGTCATAAGAAACAAATTTTTTCTATCTAAAAGTAGATATGAAATAAAAAAGTAAAACCTTCTTTGAGATTTTACTTTTTATTTCATATCTACTTTTAGCTACTTTTATCTTGGTTTTATCAAAATGTCTCATACAAAGTTTTAGTCACTCAGGTTTCTGGTTTGACCTCTGTTTGTGAACTCGTTCTTTCTGCATCTTGACTTCTTCTTCAAGATATCCCTCTTCACGTCTTCAAATTCTCCTTTATGCATTGTCTTCTCCCTTAATGTTTCTTCTATTTCTCTTGTTTTCTGTTTGAGGACTCTTCTCATGAATGTCAGTTCCTTTGCTTTGTAGCTGCTGGTGACTGCCATCATCCCTGAGCACCCTCTTTATAATATGTGCCTCTGTAATGGAGAAAATTGCCCTTTAAATGCAGAAATAAAAAAAAAAACAAACAAAAAACCCCAAAGCCCAACAAAAAACCAACCAACAACAACAGCAAAAAACCAACCAACCAAATAAAAAGACCCCAAAACACTGATTTTCTGGAGCAGAAGGGAAAAATATAGAACCTTTCTGAAACCTTGTAAATTAATTCATAGCCACAGTGAAAACTGATCTGCTCTTTTATCAGACTTGATAAATTTTCATATAAATGTTCACAGTTCTGTCACATACAGAAGAAATCTTTCTCTTATTACAAGCTGAAATGCAAATTTATTTCTGAGACGTGAAGTTATTCTGCACTACAGTTCATGCAATGAGAAGGCTGTACAGCTTTCAAGTCATACAACTCATTTTTCTTATTTTATTCTCAGTGACCTCTCAATAGTAACTAATATTAAAAAAATAGTGGGAAATGAAGTTGGGACCTTCTGAATAGAAGAATATCAATACTTGACATGGAAATACTTCTATTAAAAAACAACAAAAAGAGACATGAAGAAAAAGAGCAGGATAAATTGTTCCTTCATCCTGGAATATCATCTGAATTGTTTCAGAAATACCAACAATGAGTTAAAGTCAGCATTTCAGAGGGAAGATCCTAAATCATATACTTGCAGAGAGAATTTCTTACAACCTGAAATAAAAATACAACTGATGCAAGAAATCAAGGATAGAAGCCTTTTATAATTGAGTGTCAGATAATGAGAGGCAGTAGAGAATAGATGCTCTCTAGTGGGCCTGGTTATGAGGGATTCTCCTCATTTTCAGTCCAGGAGCACATAGAGCAATCTCTCCAGCAGAGTTTTCAATCACTGTATTTCATAAATCCCAGAGACCACACACAACTGCCTGCATAGGAGTGAAATTAAGATCCTGTACTAAGTGAGAATTTGATTTTACCCTGAGCAATTTCTGCAGAAAATTTTCTTAGTACTTCAGCCTGTGAAGTATTACAGGTACAGCATTAAAACAGGCAGTTTCATTTCCACAACCAGTAAGAGCTCCTGACTGACAGTAGGTTCAGCTCCCAGTTTCATACCTAAACTGAGCAAAAGGAAATCAAGTAAATAGCAGCAAGGAAATTGCAGCCTTGCTTGTGTACCATCAGATCAGACCATAGGTCTTACACTAACATAAGATAAATGGGCACATCATACTTGACAGGCAATAACCTCAGCTCTGACCAACAGGTTTAGAGTTTTGAAATATTTTTTTTTACCTGGATTTTAGTCTTTATGTCAGTCTAGAAAAAGAAAGCTTCTCAAAATATTATTTAATATATGTATCAAAACCTATTCTGCAGAGAGCAGTTTATGCTTTAAATTTGTAATAGCTAGCTGCCTTGTAATGTACTACTGTTCATGGAATTGCCATCAAATTTTAGTGTTTTGGTCGAATAGTTATTTGCTGTTAAGTCACAATCTGCTTCTTATGTGCTGCTTGTAGGGAACTATGAAATTATCTGTCTATGATAAAATAGCTTATGGAAGTGGGTAGCAGTTGAGGCTAATAGTAATGGTTATGTAATTGCAGTGCAGTGTAGAGAGATTCTTCAGATCACCATTTTTCTAGAGTCTGTGCAGACAAGTAGTTAAAAAGTGCCTACTTTAGTTACAGGAAACATTAACTGTATGAAACACGCAGGAGAAAGGGGAAGCAATTATGGGTACATATAAACATAGTTAAACAAAAATAAAAGTAGGCCTACATATTTTGTATGAAGATGAGAATCTTCATATGAGCATTTCAAGAGAAATCCAGCAGACATTGCAGACAGACTGAATCAGCTACTGGAAGAAAAGGGTAAATTGATTCATATCATCTCAATAGCATTGATTTTGTACCTTAGTTATCACGATGTTCATTCTTTCCTCCAGATCCTTTTAGTGAAAACAGTCAAGAAGCATACTTGCCTTATTGCCTTAAATTCTTGAGTCTTCACAAAATCTCCCTTGCCTCTGGATTAAATGCCAAACCTTTCCTCACTTGATTTATTTTGTTTTTCTTCAGTTTTCTGTTTGTTGTTGATTTCAATTTTCTGGCATTTCCTTTTAAATTTGTGGGATTTTATTCAATAAAATTTATCCAGGAAATTGAGTGAAATGCAACCACTTAGGTGGAATATTTTCCCCAGATCTTCCGTAGCAGAAAATAAAAGCAGCGTAAACCTCTGCCATTATCTCATTTAAATCTGTTTCTGCTTTCAGCTTATTGCCTCACTAAATTAGCATTAGAGAAACAGACCTTTATGTTAAATTCATTGCAGGGCTGTGCCAGCAGGACTAGTTGCATTTTAGTGGTCCCTCATTACCTGTTTACACAAAATTATAGCAAAGCCCTGAATAGTAAATTAAAATGGAACACAACCTTTTTATGTTGAACTTCGAGTAGTTGAAAGCTTAAGCTTCTGTAGAACTCCATTACTATTGCATAAAGCTTGTTTTCCATATTTAAAATTCTGATTAATTAAAAACACTTGCAGTAATTAACATGCATGCTAGAGGAAGACAGAAATTATCTATACAAAATTGCTTGTGGTTTATTTTGGTGTACATACAAGAAAACTTGATATACAAACTCTTTTCCTGGACTTCTGACTCCATGAAATAATGCTGTCTGGGTGTCTGGTTTTATGTTATTCCTTACAGTAGGTTTTTCTCTTACAGGCACCTCTGTCTCTTCGAGTGGAGCTCTGCCTTTTGTGTATTTCATCTCCCCAGTTTGTGACCCAGCAGTTTGTGACTAGTTACTCCTCTTGCTTAGTACCTCTATATTTTTTTTGTCAATGAGCCCTTCTTTGTCTTCTTCACATGTATTACTGTATTAATATAATACATTAAGAGACTGTAGGAAATGTAATAACTATTGCTACAAACTGCAACCAGGGTTGTTGAAAGATGTTGCCTAATGAGGTGAACTCAACGGCACTTAAAAGTATCTAAGCCAGTATTTTGCCTTGCCTCCTCGTCATGTATTTCTTTCCAAACAAGGGTTCTCTGGGCCATAATCCTACAAGGAGCCATAATAAGATGAAGTGTCTGTACATAATTCAGGACTAAAAAATTGCTAAAAGGATATAATAAACTCCCCACATATATACAGCGCTGCATCCCAGTAAGCTCCTGTTTTATTTTACAGTCTGAGCAAGAACAAGACTAAGCCAAGCCCATCTAAACAGTAAAGATATAGTGCTGGTTTTCATGGAGGCTTTTAACAGAATCTACTCCAAAAAATAGATTTTACTTGATAGCTAACCTGAAAATGGATACTGAATGAAATGTGAAATTACTGAAATGGCTTTAATTCTTTCATAAATACAAATAAGATTAAGGTCCATATCGGCTTTTACCAGAAGAAGGGCAAAATATTTAACCCACAGTTTGTTTTGTTCTTGTTTGTGTCTGGGCTGTTCAGGAACACGTCATCACTGTGTGTGGACCAGGCAGACCGCTGAACCTGCTTCAGTATTGTCACATCTCTTTGTGTAGTCTCCATTTTGAGATTTTGAGTTGATTTTGATGATACTTGCAAAAGACACCATAGAGTCTGTGGGTGATCTGTTTATTCAGAGTGCACATGTGTCTGAGTACACACACTGAATGGAAATTGTTCATCTTGTAAACCTGGCAGAAGACAGATACTGAGTCTGCAGCTCCCCTGAAAACTCACCCAGAGTTGCAAAGGCAAACTCACCTATCAAGACTGACTTTTAGGATCTGGTCTACCTATTCCCAGTGCTGTGAATTCAGTGTGGTGCTGTTGCTAGATGTTCTTGTTACTCTTCTTCCCCAGTTTACTAACCAAGGAACCACTGTGCTTCTTTGTGGATATGCCACCTGTGGATGAACACTCTGTGGAAGACAAGCTCAATGACTTTCAAGGACCTGTGCATTCTTCCAGTCAAACCCAGCACAGTCCCCCTTACTTTACAATTAACAGCTGCACATGTATTTCAAAGAAAAATGTTTCTTCTTTATATGCAAAATTTCCTGTTAAAATAACCTCTGCCCAGTGCCTCATATGGGCAGCTACAATGTTTCCTGTGCTTGAAGATGGAACGACTTCAGGTGACTAAAAATGATTTTTAGACAATAGAGAGAAGGTTTTTAGCAGTTAGGGAGACCATAATATTTCTCACAGTGTCTGTCATTTACTTATGATGTTGCATAAGTCTAAGTTGTCAGGTATAAGATAGCGTGACATTATTTTTTTCCTGCGTGTGGAAATAGACTATAATAATTATTGTAAGATGGCTGGGAAGCTTTGGATTTATCTCCTGCTTTATTGTGCACTTATTACCCCTTGTGGACAAGCCCATTAGTCTCTGTTAGTGTGCTAATGGTTTCTCCAGAACATTCTGCAGCAGGACTTATGATGATGGAGTCACCTCACTTTACAAGTAAAGCAATTTGAAGGAAAATCAAATTTGAATCAAATTCAAAAAATCAGTCCCAGTGCATTTACAAAAATCAAACCAAAGCTTTCCTAGAATAATTATTTATCCCTCTTCACTCTTTCTCCTGTTAGTGCATAAAGATGATTTTATACCACTCCACCATGGAAGTTTTTTGTCATTGTTTGAGTGACTGCATAACTGAGTCATGAAAAATGTAACCAATGTACATTCAAGGTGGTCACACCCTTTAATACCAACAGTTATGTATCCTGTATATCATATAAAATATGATTAACTCTTTGGGGTTAAACAGACATCAGTTACCCTTAGTGTGAAGATGTCAGACTACTAGGCTACGTATTTGCTGGTATTTAAAATTGGCACTTGTTGGTAATCTATTTGATTAGAAATTAGCATATCCAGATTTTGCCATGCTGTGATTGTGAAGGCTGATTTAGCAACAAATTGGAAAACAGGCTGATTTGGCAGTGTGCTGCTCTAGAAGAGGAGGAGATGGTTAAGCTTGCTATTACATGGAGTCGAGGAGGTAAGGGTTCCTTTACTCTGAAACGCATCACTGATGTTTTCACCTAAGAACCTGTATCATCTAAGAACCTGTACTGGGTGTACTGGGTCAGACAAAAGGCCCAGCTAGCCCAGTGAGCCATGTCCAGCACTGGCCACACAGAGAGGCCCAGGAAAGAAGCACAAGGCAAGCAGGAATTACACCTTTCTCCTAATACATTCCTGCACTCCAGCTGTTTTCAGCTGTCTCTCCTAGGGCTGGATGTTGTTTGGGAGTCTTAAGTAGCCCTTAGAAGACCTTTCTTTGTGCCCATGTGAGCTTTACTATCTGCAATTGTGGAAAGAATTTGCACAGGTCCACCACCTGTCACATGAAAAATGACCTTTCTTGTTTGCTTCGACCCTGGCTGCTGCCAGCCTCTTCTCTAGATGATCTGTAAGGTCTCCTCCAATCCAATCCAATCCAATCCAATCCAATCCAATCCAATCCAATCCAATCCAATCCAATCCAATCCAATCCAATCCATTCTCTTCCAGACCTGGGAGCCCTAAGTAATTTAAATCATGCTCTAAGTGGAAATATTTCCCTTTGCCTTTCAGTATTATCGCTAGATTATACCCTTTTGACCCTTCATACTAGACATCATTTGGTAGCTTTTACAACAGCTGACTTGACAACTTCTATTGCATGGAAATATTTAACTTCTGTATATTTCTGTGTACCTGTATGTCTGATTCTGGAATGGTGCAAATCTGTAAATTTGCTGTTTTCAAAGAAGATATATCTGTTTAGACCAAATGAAGCTGTCACTCGGGATTTGCCTTTCTGTTTATTGAGGATGATGTAAATTTAATTGGTATTTGAAGATTTTTACAGCTTTTGTAGCCTACCTTAAAAATAATCAATGACCTAAATCCTCAAAATAATCTCTGTACAGAATTAAATGATAAAGAGAAGTGTGTAAAACAAAGTAGGGCTGTGTTTTCTCCTTTTTGGACTTAGGCCTACTTGCCAATTGAATTTGATCTGACACTACTGCTCTGGTGAGATCCTGGACTATGGAAACAGTATATGCCCTAGGAGTGCCTTATGTAACTTACTCCATGGGTAGTATGAGAACACAGCATATTTCAGTAGTGAATACTTCAATGCAAGTCTGACAACAGTGACTGGCATAGATGAGTAACCTCTGCAAATGAAAAGTCTTTTAAATTGTGCACATTTAAAAGAAATATTCAGTAGCATTCAAATGAAATATGAACTTTAATGAAACAAAGGAAGATCATAAAATAAGCAAAGCGAAGCTGACTAAATGCTTTATTCAAGCAATCTGTGGAAGAAACAGGAAAAGGTGTAGGCACAGTCTGCCTTTTTAATTACATGTTAAAAATCAACATGCAAATTGTTTATGCAGAAGTCAAAACCAAACCAAGCAAACTACCTCAGAGCTGGGCAGCATTCCACCCTCAAAAGATTTGTTACATCATGCCTTGAAACTGCCAGCAAGAGCTTCAGGGAATATTAGCATTGCAATGTTGCAATAGCCCAAGCACCACCCAAGGAACTGGCACACAGAGCTCATAGCTGGGCTATCTTCATAGACCACAATTCTTTTGCACAAATTCAGTGCATAACTATTAACTTTGATCTACACATACACACTTTTTCAATAGTTTGAGCAGTCATCTGAGGCAATCATGCAATAAAGAGTTTGTTTACAATTTCTGAACAAGATAGCATTTAACAGGAAGCAAGTCAGATAACTGACTTCTACATTCAAACCACATGACGAACTGTATTTCACATTTAAGTTATAAAACAACTCTGTTATTCCTTGTTGCCTTTTGAGCCCAGTTTTATGCCTTTATGAGAAAGGATTTTAGCTTTTTTTTGGCCTAGTAAACTTTGTGTAGAAGGTGACAGCCTGAAGAATTTGCTGCCATATCGTAGCTTCCACTCCTTCAGAGATACAGATGTCCAGTTTTAACCAGGGGATTTTGCTAAAGCAATGAAATTAAAGGTTGACCAGGGATATGGACTGTCACACTTAATTAATTAAATGCCTTTTATTACTGAACAGTGAATGGAGACATTTGCAGTGGCAGACAGGTTATTTGATAACTGCTAGTTGCAGATCCTTCTCGGGCTTTTCTATAAAATACACATTGTACAATTCCTGTGCTCCGGAGAAATATGCAATACATTTCTGTGTTCCTGAAGCAGAATAAGTGTGTTTCTCTGCCACTGCTCTATTAGTCTCAGCTTACAGGGAACCTTCAGCACTGTTTTCAGAAGACACAAGGGAACGCTGAGAGGCTACAGCAAGACATAGTACAGGCAGAGCTCTAGATGCTGAATGATGTTTCAGTTACCAAATCCTCCAAAGATGTTGGGATAAATAAAACCCTCTACCACTGTCTTTTAAGTGTTAGTGAGTAAGGCATTACTTTATTCTTGGCCAGCAGGCGTGTGTGGGGCCAACAAAACTCTGGCCTCTACACAAATGTAGACACAAAACTCATTCACTCATTTATACATTTTTAGGAAACAAAGAAATTAATGTTCATTGGTTCTAAATGACATCGTTCTCTTTCATTAGTTAGTGATCTGTCCTCTATTGGTTATTGATTTCTCACTTCTCATGCTAATTAGCTTACATTTTTCAGTCTTTTTGGTACCTTTTTCCCAGGTAGGGACTTTTCAACAAACATATGCTGAGTCTTTGTTAACTTCTTCTCTATCTTCTGGTTTCTGCAAACTGTCCTTGTAGTCCATAAATTCTGTGCTTCTTGTATCCAGTTTCAACAACACATCACTCTCTCCCAGGCCTTGTTCATTGAAGCCTATCAAGGTTAGCTTAGCAAAACTTAAAAATTTCAGTAATTTTCTCAAGCTGTATTCCCACATTAGCTGCTTACGACAACTTAGCTAAATGCTGGCTAAGAGTAATTTAAGAATAACACACTATTTATAGTTAAAATAGATATTGGTTATAATTAATTTAAACAATTAATTTAAAAGTTAATTAAAACCATTAACTAAAATTATTTAGAGGTTCTATAATTTCCAACATTTCCAGAATAATTTCACTACTTCTGTGCTATTTCATAGTGCCAGCTTGGGACATCAGGGCCTATGCTGCTGTCTCTCAGTTACTTACACAATCAGCTGATTTATCAAATAATAATATTTTCTACCCTATTTTCTATTCCCTAAATTATGGCACAGGATGTAAACCTTTTCTAAACTACTTGTCACTCACACTCCTCAGTGTGGATTCTGGGCCATATCTTCCTTTTGATGTCAAAGAAAAGGACAAGTTCCTTATGAAATTACTGCCAAAAGCATACCATTAGCTGGAATTAAGCTGGTTAGCCTCCTGCAATGAACTGCCTTCTGTGCTACATGATCGTCTAATTTGTGAAACCTTATTTAAAAATGCACACAGTGTGCCAGCTGAAAAAAAGCTGCATGGAGCTTGACGCTATTCATACTTAAATGAACACTGAGATTATACATATGTTGTTCTGTGTCCACATTTCTGACATTTTCCTTTAGAAATCTGGTAGCCACGGAGTGTTCCCTTGGTGTGCACACAGCAGCATTTTGGGAAGTGTGGCCTTATATTTTCTTTTGACTTCTAAACTGACTCTGTAGTACCTGAGGTCCATTATGCAACGCCATCTGTGTAGCAGGGAGTATCTTCAACTACCCACCCTGCAGGATCTCAGAGCATTTTCCAAAACAATGTACAAGTGTCATTTACTGAGCACTGTATGGGGCTTATTACAGCTCAGTAAATATTTCACCCATTCAATAAAACCTACATTCAGAGCCTACATAGGGTGGGTGTCTGTAAGAGTTCGAGAGTTGAAGAGAGATGGCAATATCAGAGAATATAAAACCTACTGCAATAAAATTTGAACCAATAGGACTGTTAACAGCCAGAGACAGCCCCTAGGAACAGGGTGTGTGATGAAATCTTATGATAAAAGAGCAGCTCACCTGCATTCACTGAAGGTTTGAACTTTAAAACAAAACACTCCAATGCAATTAACCTCCCCAAGATACCAATAAAAGAACATCTTTGTCATGCCAATAGCAAAATAAAACTTTGCAATAAATTCTGATGAAAATCCAGTGTCCGATAGTATTTAAAAAGAAACTGTAACATCAGTATTTGATACATCCCATTGCTGTCCTGTGAGAGCCGCCTTCTATCTGATGATCTCAGAGCGCTTCTGCACATGTTGGCTCACTGCCTTTGAGAGAGTTGTTATCTCACCATTCTGCAGATGAGAGCAGGAAAGGAAATGATGAATAGAGTTATAAAGTGATCAAAGTTCACACAACAAATCAACAGCAGAGCTGATAGGAGAAACATCTTCATTCCAGTTCATCTACTGTAACCATATTGGTCTACCTTTGCAAGGTATATCTAACACTGGGTTTATCCTGCCAGGTTATTGCATACAAAATGTGACAGGTTTTGTGCAGCTGCCCTGCCACAGCTACACTACAGCTACACATTCCAGCACACCATTCCACACCCGTCCATCGGAGTGATGGAGTTGAGTTTTACCACTTACTTGGCACAAAATTTCAAAAGTAGGCAAAAAAAAAGAATTTAAAATCTGGACAGAATAAGTGGGAGAAGAGTGGATTGGAAAAAAAGATTCAAGACAGGAAATCCAGATCAGTTTTACAGTGCTGGTGAAGCTCATAGGTACCTCAGCCCAAAGAAGCAGTTGGTCTTACTGAAAAGCAAATTGCATGAATTGCATGATTATCCAGCAAAACTAGCAAAAGGTACTTCACATGTTTATCTTTCAGCCACTTCACATATTTCTCTTTCTTGTTGAAAGGAGACTACCCACATTCAGAGTAACAGAATAGCATGAAAGTTTCTTTCCACTAGCGACCAATAATAATTTCTGGCAATAACAGCTATTTTGTTCATGCCAGTGGTTATTTTGAAACATTTCAAACTATTACAGTAGAGATTTAAAATGTTCTTTTACATGTGCATGTTCTGATTCAGAATATTTAGAAACTTGTCAACAAGAACAACTCTACTGTTTTAAGAGGTGAAATGATCAAAGGTTTTGCATATATTTTTACAGCTGTATTGATGATGAGAGTGAGGTATGGCTGGCTGCCACACAGAACTCAGAGAAGTCATTGGCAGATAAGACATGACCTGCAACATTTGTTTAGGTGGGAACAGAAACTGCTTTGCTCACCCTGGATATGTAAAATATAATGTCAGTCAGATGGGCACACACATTTCTTTCCATGAGTTACTGCTGGCCACCCTCTAGGACTCTGCCTTCAGAAAATACTCCTAAATTGCTTATGCATCCAAAATATTTTTGGGTTTTGACTGACTGATCTATTTGCAGTAACTGGAAATACATATATAGGTACTTCATAACAATACAGTTTACTATTTAATTCTTTAATTGCATTATTTTGCTATGCAAAGTTTTGTGCTACTGAAGTGTGAAAGAGAAAAAAACAAAAAATAAGCTTATAATAATTACCACAGGTCTGAAGGCTTCCTGGCTTGTGACCATCCCTTGTGACATCTCTGTAGAGGAACCCTGGAATGATTAAATCCTGATACATAAATCTTGCTGCTCCAAGATCCGTGTTGCCAGTAATGTGCTTTTGACTCCTCAGTGTTCAAGCTGTATCTACATATGTCACTTTTTACCAGTTCTCTCTCATGGCTCTCCTATTTCTGTTATCAAATATGAACTTGGCTGTAGGATCAAAAGGAAATAGAAACATCAAAAGGAAGTAATAATTTGTATTAAAATATGTTTGTAAAAGATTATGTAAACTTCTCATCATTGATGTCTCCAATGACAGAGGAGCTAAGCTTTCTTCAACTCTTCCCTGGAGTCAACTCTTTGAGTTCAAACAAATAGCAAGTCTTATTTGAACACAATATAAATGTAGACCTTGTTGGCTTTATAAGATTGCTTTGCTGCCCTAGCCATCATAGAGGGTGGAGTAAAATGCTGCAACTTATCAGTTGCTCTGTGCCCACCCTGCAAATGTAAACTCAGTTAGGCAGAAGTAAGAAAGAATTCTGGTTTACCTTTGCTAAGATAAGACTAGATAGATTATATATGTGTTTCTAGCTCAGTCTATCTACCATCTGCAGCATTCACAGGAAAGGAAGAACACAAAAAGAGGCTCATCTGTTTTGAGTCCTTATGAGGTAGGAATCCTTACGTAAGTACTGTAGACTTTTGGGCATAACTCTCAAATTAGTAAACCACTTCTCTCTCGATTCCTTGTGCAAATTAAAATTTTGTGCTACCATTTTGGATAAAATAAATTTTAATCTCACACATGCACCATCTTCAAATCCAAATTTTACCTCAGAATTGGAAAAAGCTTGCATACAGTAGATAGCTTATGATTAGTGCAAATATAAACGCTACTGCAGTAGCCAAACGCATATTTGCTTAGAAAGCAAAAGTGGGTCTTTTAGCCCTCCTTCTGCACTGGCCAGGTAAGTAACTGCCTTCAGTAGCAACCAGGTCCTAACCTGGGCCTTGCCCTGCTGCTTTTTGTGTTGCCAAAAGGCATTGCAACAGGTCAGCTTAATCTGGCACAACTGAGGAGAGAAGGCTGCCTTAAGCAATGCTTAAATACTTAATTTTAAGAACTACCAGACTTTATGAAAAGTGTACCTGTATATTACTGGTGTTGAACCCCTCCTGGCTAATTGTTAGAGGTGCTCTGAAGTAATCACTTGAATGTTAATTCAAGAAAGGTAAAAGGTTAGCAATGAAAATTGTTTCAATTCTTCATATCATGCAATATAACATTTTTCAAAATTACTAGAGAAGTCTTAATTATTTGGCTTTTCTGACTATATTGGATCGTTGTCCTTCTTTAAGGTTAGAAGTAAATTGGTTATCAAAAGAATCCAGAGAAAAATAAGAAATGAGATAGCCAGTTCTGAAGCCTAGCAACAGTGCAGTGCCTCTGAGCATTACTGACAAAAGCTTTGTTTCTCTCCACTTGCTGACAGCTTTCTGGTTACAGTGGGACACTGAGGGAGCTGCCACCAAGTGGGAATGCTGGATGTTAGAAGCAAAACCTTAAACAACCTTGGCATTTGGTGGAGAAACAACACAGATGGGCATACCAGAGTAGCTTGCTCACAACAGCCCTTCATTCCCTACAGCCTTTCATTCCCAGCAAAGAGCCTGGTATGTTTTTAACCATCTGGAGTTTGTTTTGCTTGTTTTTGGGTTTGGCTTTTCTTTTTTTTTTTTTTCCCAGTGATAATGCAGTTTAATAAGTTAGAAATAAAGTCTTGAGTACAACTATCACTGTAGCAAGACTCCCAGTGCTGCAAATAGATGTTTTGCTTCAGTTGTAGAAGAGCTGGTGGAAGTGAAAGCTTTATTTCTTTTCTGTGACAGTGGGGAGTTTATTTTATTTTATGAGATATGAAGCCATGCTTTATACTTAATTGTTAGCCACAACCTTTGCTTTGTGCCGATGCTGCTAGAAACAGGAATGCAATTCAAGTGAAGGCCCTGCATATAACTTTTAAATTTCCAGGAGGGGGACAGTATCTGGTTTATCTGGTACTCGCTAGGAGGTAGATCCTTTTTCTTAATGTACTTGCTAATGGAAGGAAAAACTGGTCGTTCAAGTTACATGTGGGACATGTGATGTGAGAATGGGCTGATAAGTAAATTGCACCGATAAATTGATTTTGTTTGCTTATTAGCTATTTTTCCGTTGGCGCCAAATACTGATAGATTCAATAACAATGAAATGCCCTTGGGACATTTAAGAACTATTTCAATTGCAGCTACTGATGTAATAATAAATTCACATAAATTAGTCAAAGCAAAACAAAATAATTGAGTCTAATGAAAGCTTAATTGAATAAGATGTGTTTGTCTTGCCTGGCGTTAGTTTACAGAAGTATTTATGTCCTCAACTCAGCAGAGTTTCATGTGACATGCCAGGCCAGTGCTGCTGACTGTCCTTCTTCAGCACATCTTTTATTGGCTGCTCATTCTTTGAAAGTGTGTGCATAAACCTCTTGCAAAGGCCATGCTGAGAAAGAGGACAGCTGGGGTTATTATTTGAAAAGCCGATAGTATTTTCCCTTTAAGCCACAGATAAAATGTTCCGCATTTCTATTTCAGGCTCTAAACCAGACTGGGCTGTTCTGGAGTGTAAGCTTACCTTCACAGGAAATCCATTGTTTGGAAAGCTAATGGAATCACCACACCCTGTGAGCACACAGATGAGGCTCTCGGATAAGTTCTTGTTCTCCATGAATACCTAGAAATTATCTGATAATGCTATTGTTAAATGGCAATATTGAAAATCTTACGAGAAATGATAAATTTATTTACACAAATCTGCTGGGGTTGGGAACTTGATCTGAGAGAGGAAGCAAATTAGCAGGTAGGAATTTTAATGTCCAGTCCAATGCAAAGATAAATCATCAATCTGGAATAAATTACTGCAAGTTAGCAAGAACCCAAATTCAAGGGCCAAGATCTTAAAGCAAGAGTTTTGTACCTGTTTTACAAAAACCCTGGCAACCTAGTAACTTTATTTATTCCCCTCTGGATGTATACAAGTCAAAAACTATTCTGAAGAAACATTTTTGCACAGTCAAGCATTCAAAAAAAAATTGGCACTTTCTCCTTCACTCTTGTGGCAGAAATAGGAGCTGAGTAAAGATAGGAAATTTTCATATAAAAATGTGCTGGTGATGAACAAGTGCATTTCCTCCATAGAGGGAAAGAAGTCCAGAAGAGAGAATTAATACAGCTGTAATGTACAATGAAAATAGTGTAGACACCAGCACTCTTTTGACTGCCTTGCATTCAGTTCTTATAAAATAAATCTGAGCAAGGAAACCTTGAAATATTGTAGCAATTAACATCTTAGCAATGCCACATTAACATATTTAGAAGTTTGTAATTACTACTCAGCTCTAGAAATGTTTATTCATCTAGTATTTTTCAGTGGAAGAAGTGATGAATTTGTCTGTCTGTAAGGATATCCCAGCTCCTCCAAGAATAAGAAATGCATGGAGATGATGTGAAATGTGAGAGAGAGGACTTCCTTCTTTTTGTCTCCATATACAACTAGACCAGAAATTCAGTTTCAGATTAGGTCCCACTAAAAGAGCAGGCCATATCCATTAGCATATTCAGAAAATTTGATTAGAAAATCTAGTTGCAAAACTCAATTTGTTTATGTGGCGGTTCTGAGGGTGTGAAAACTCTGATTTTTAAAGTCATATCCTCCCCTTGCTCCTTACAGAAGGCACATTTTTTTACCAGCAGAGTCCTGACAAATTTGGAACTGTCACTCCAAAACTTAAGGCACTTGAGACAAAAGGGACAGAGCTTTAAAAATGCTGGCCCAAGTAGCTGACAGTTTATGAAAACAAGTATTTCTGCTCTCAGCAACTGAAATGAGATCTTAAAGTGGGAAGTGCTGGGCCTACTTCAGGTGTCCGTGTCTACACTGCAGCTTGTCCAGCTTGTAATGCAAGTTACGTTGTTGGATTTAAATCCTGAAGTAGCTTTTACTGTGCATAGTTTTGGATAATCCAAATCACAAGTTTTGGATAATCTGTATTTTACTTACTCATCTGCAGGGACAAGTGATTGTGTTTGCACAGCAGTAGTACTTGTGGCTCAATTTAAAAAAAGAATGTACACATGGAGAAGATCCTTTTGCCTTTGCATTTACATGCCTGTCTTTCCAATGTAAGGCATGCATCCTCTCCGTCCTGCTGAGATGCACAGACTGCTGCTGTTAGTGAAGCTGTCCCCTGCTTCATTCCCCCAGAAGAGATACCACTGTGCAGCCGTATTTTCCGCATAACCATAGGCATCTCTGAGGTTTAATGAGCATCCACAATATGGTTTTTTGATTACACGACTCACCCAGCACATTTTAATTGTGTTTGCCCTTTGTTGCTTTTGACCTTTAAGCCTTTGCCTGCAATAAAACCAGTAAATAGACAGCAACAAACTGACATGCCACATCAAGTCCCGCCAGAATTCAAAGAGAAGAATTGTAAATGTGGAAGCGTCAAGAAAGAGTAAGTTTGCCCTGATTCATGTAAACACTTTATTCAAATGCTTTGGATACAGATAAACAGTCCTTGTGCAATGGCTGCTACGGTTTCACCTGCTTCAAGCTGGAAACTGAAAGTGTTTTGGTTAATGGGACGGAAAAGTTTGTTGAGTTGCTTTGCAGCTGCAAGTACTTCTGTGTGTTACGATGAAGCACTGTCCCACATCTTTTAACAGCACTGTATCTCAGTAATTCAGATGTTTTGTTTTGTTTGTTTTGGTTTGGGGTTTTTTTTCACAGAGGAGGAACCATTGCTTTGTACTGCACTTACAATGACTGGCTGTACCTGCTGGTATTTCCTGGAAAAGGAGAAATAAACTCAGGTTTTCTTGATATCCTTTAATGGACACAGATATAAGTCTTAGTTAAAATGTTTTAAAACTTCTCTTACAACATTACTAACTTGGGGGGGGCGGGGTGGGGGAGTGGGGCACGGTTCAAGTATTTGAAATTCTTTTCTACCTGAAGCTTAGACCTAACAAGTTCAAGACCTGATTTCAAACCAGTGGAAAAAGCAGGAAAAATTCTGAGGGCTAGAAAGGAAACATTTGACGGATACTTTAAAATGTTCTTTAGAATTTAAGAAACTTGGTTTTATATTAAATGATTGGTAATAGTATTAGATACTATTTAAAAAAAAAAAAAGTTTTATGTAACATTGGCAGTTTCAGTAATCTCATTGCTATTGTGTCCTGAATTTCCTTTAACCCTTGTGACATGTTTTCTGTAATTCTAATGTTACAGTTGCATTTCTGCAGTTTCCTGACTGGTACAGTGTCTGGGTACTCATAGCATATTGACTTCTACATGGAGGAAAAATTAACTGATTTAGATTTTTGTATTTTTTCCCAACTCATCCTCCTCTCCTGTATATACAGTTATTATTTAAGAGGAACAAAGGCATAACACCCTTCCACTCCATTTCCACTTTTTGCAAATGTAATTTCTACATTTGTTTCTTAAATATACTGGTTCTTGAGCTGTTCATACCCCTGTTTTCTTCCTACTTCATATGAAAAAAAAAGCTTGGATAAATTATTCTAGGAACTGTATTATTCTTTATAGTATGCAAAGAGAAAAAGACCTGTAACACTCCTCTGTTCTGATTTTAGATTTAGTGGTCCTTGACTTCTACCATTTTACAGTGGTCTGCAACAGGTAATACAGAATAGTTGGTATGAAGTAAAGCCAGTTTGCAGCACCCAGCTGCATATGGGAGGACTCAGGTAAGTGTGTGGTTTAGCTCTGGTGTCACCTGGAGAATTGGATGTCTTTATAAATGAAGTATTTCCAAGGTACAGTTATACTGCAATAAGTAAAAAGTGTCCACGAAAACTCAGGCAACCAAAGCCCCAAACTGATGCTTAAAAAAACCCCCCAAATTAACTTGAGAAGTACTTTTTAACATCCCTTCCAGCTCTGGTAATTCTTCCTTTCAAGTTTACTTTTACTACTATGCTAGCTAAAAACGGAATTTGTTTCTAAAGTTTTTGAGGCCATCATGCAACTGGGATGAGGGTATGTTTCATATAAAGGGATAAGGATTTAAGGTATTTTTTGAGGAGCTGTTGTTATCCATTAAGACTGCTTTATGTCTCTGGGGTTCAGAGATAGTGAAGAATAAGACAAAACTTGTTAACATTGCACAGAGAAAGAAAAAGTTCACCAAAGTAGAATTTTGTTTCTAGGGAGATTTAAATGTGGACTTCAGTATATGTTCATGTATTTGGGGAAAAATTCAAAATACCTTTACATTCCACTGTAACTCAAGTTGCTACTCAGAGGAACTTCTGAGACAGGTGGCAGGATGTCTCATCAAAGTGAAACTAGAGTTGCCCTGCTGAGATTCCACCTGCTATGTAAAAGTGCTACCACCTTCCTGCCAAGTGGAAAGAATTAGCTGACTCCAGCAAATTTTGGGTCTGTATCAGGTAAAAATTATTCACTAGGTTGTGAGACTGAGCACTTGAAAGTGTACACTGCACAACTAGAATGAGAATCCTCCACCTTAAAATTGTTTAAGAAAATTAATTTCCTAACCACAGTAATGAAAAAGTATCCCATATTCTAGTGTAGATTTCTCTTCCCAAGGGTTTCAGAGCACCAAGAAACTAAGGCTCTGCCCCTTGCTCACAGAAAGAAGTTGGTGGGGTCACAAGTGGCATTCTACACCTAAAAATGAGCTTTTTGTGGTGAAAATAAAATTAGCTGCTGGCCTTTCAGTATGATTTGGGAAATGGACTTCAAATTGTGTGTACCTGCTGCATTTAGCATTTGTAAAAAGTTAGCGCTCTATAACAGCACTCCCCTCAGTAGCTTTTCATCTCTCTCCCTGGTAATTTAATTTTCTTTCTCCCATTATGTCATGGCTTAGCACAGCTTAGGTCACCAATTCCTCAAAATAAAAATGAGGCTGATAGCAGTAGCTGCTATAACACAGTTAGAAATACAATATAAATAAAAATAACTCCTGACTGTACAAGTTATGTGCAGATTGATCACATTTTACCCACTGGTATCTCCAGTGGATACTGGGTATAGTACCGTGTCATTTTCTTTGATTTAAGATAATAGGCCTGTAGCACAGAATATCATGGGCTTGAAAGCAAGCAAACCAGCAGTAGTTTCCTCATTGTGTTAAACAATCACTTGAAATGAACTTAATTTCACACCATAGTAAGTACAAATGAAATCACCACGAGTGTATCAATGAAATAGCCCATTTATTTTGGCCTGATTTTTGTCCACTTTGTAAACATCGTATCTAAGAACTGTTCACATTGAAAGTACCCTAATATTTTGTGGGTTAGTAATTATGTCTATAAAATAGTATTTTCCTACTAGACAGGAAAGACCCATCAGAAGATCTCCACTTTTCAGAAGTCTCCTGAACAATTTTACTTTCTTTTAGAACTCTTCTTTAGGTGACATCCTCCAAGCAAAGGCAACATACAGCTAAATGTATCATTTGGAAAGCCATGCCTTGGTTTCTGGATCCTCTTAATGCAGCTTTGAATCATAGAATGATTTGTGTTGGAAAGGGGCCTTTAAGGGTCATCTAGTCCAAACCCACTGCAATAAGCAGGGACATCTTCAACCAGATCAAGTTTCTCAAAGAGCCTTTCAATCTGACCTTGAGTACTTCCAGGGATGGGGCCTTCCTTCCCTTCCCAGCACTGCACACACTTTTGGCCCTTCTGCACATACCTAGACTTTTAAAATGTTTTTGATTTATGGAACTGGGTTTTGGAATATAAACCCTTGACTAAATTTGTAGGCAATATAATTGTTACTAGGTATTACAATTGTCATAGTCACAGGAGCTAGCAACTGCACTCAGTGCTTGACAATCATCAGCAATCTGCTTATGATCTCAATTTCTTAACTAATCTCTATTATTGTCAGTTAGGAATCAAAACCTTGGGGAAAAAAGATATATTAATTATTTTTGCATTTCCAGATTGCTCTGGAAGGTTGCTATGGGCACAGAATTTTGTAACTCTTCTTTCTGTCCCCGAGACAATGCTTGTGGTGGTTGTGCCCCAAGCTCCATGTTAGCACACAGCTGATCCAGAATGTATGAAGTCAAAAGAGGAAAACCAACAGACACTGGCATAATGTCTCACACGTTACAGGCACATTTGTGAATGTTTACGAGTTCTGGGGAAAACAAAATAAAACAAAAACCAACAAGAGGGCTTGTGAAATAAACCAGAGAAGACAAGTGTGAAGGAATACAGGACTGAACACCAATATGCAGAACAGCTCTTCTGAGTCTGGGAGGGGGTGCAAGAAGGATGTGATAGTTACAAAATATCCATCCTTACCAGCTCTGGCTTTTACAGAAACCACAGCATCCTGTAACATACTCCTACTACAATTCCTACTTCACATGCTATCTTCCCATCTCTGCCATTTCATCTCCCAAGCACACTGAAACATTCCCAGTGCACATTACAAACTTTTAAAATGCATGTAGCTGTCCCACATGAATGTTTAGGAAACTATAGTTACGTTAAACGCCCTGAAAATTCTACATCCATCCGAGGTCGCCTGTTTACGGGCACTTTCGGGAAGGGTTCTGGTAAGCCACAAAGGCGAACAGTCAAGGGTGCTTGGACAAGAGCGGGCCTCTCCCAAGTCACCCAGAGGACACAGAGCACTCCTTTTTCTCACATAATGCACAATTTAGTGAGATTTCTGTCTTTTGTAGAGATCTTTGCATTAAAACCACTAAGCCAGTTCCCGGGCAGGATGCGCAGGGGCTGCGGGCGGGACCAGCCTGTTGCGGACAGCAGCGCTGCCGGGGGCAGCGGGCGGCCCTGCCCGCGGCACGGCATCGCCGCCGGGGACAAAGCCACCCGGGGCAGGGACGCCTCCCTCCCCGGAGGGCCGAGCGGCTGTTCAGCGCTGCCCTGCGGCGCCGCCCCCGCGCCCCATCCCCGCCGAGCTCCCTCGCGGGAGGCAGCACCGCCGCGGCG
>VZRS01011760.1:1115927-1147385 GCA_013398055.1 Ifrita kowaldi | reverse complement strand
GGGGCGGCAGCGTTGCCCCGGGCGCGGCGCGGGCAGCGGGGTTCCCGCAGCGCGGAGCGCGGCTGCCACCGTCCCGTGCGCCGCGGCCGCAGGGCGCGGGGAGCGGCCTCCAACTTTCCTTGTCCCGGGAACTGCGGGCACCCGAGGGGACGCCTGGTTTTGGCAGGGAGAAATACATGGGAAACGTGGGCTTTGAGGACGGACCTCACGCTCTAGGGCCGCCTGGTAGCTCGAGGAAGCGCTTGTCTGACACGGGTACAGAGCCATCGGTTATTGCCTGGGGCTTTTCCCACGGCGACCTTTCCTGTATTTCGGCACAATTAACTGCTTTGGTCGTGGATCCTGTTACTGGTACGGCTCTGGCGATTTACCTCTAGGCGAGTTAGTGCTTGATGTATGCTCAGGTCTTTCACACGTGTGCGCAGGTAGTGCGCGCACTGTGTTCTTGATGCACTGCAAAGACCAGGCTGTGATCCTCTGCTTTCAGAAACTCTTGGTTGAGGGTGTAAGAGGCAGGAACTATAGTGCCGTGGTGCAGGCTGTACCAAGAAGCCTATGGGCAAAGACATCAGCTGTAAAATTGCTTGTTCAAAGACAGTCACTTCCTCGGGGCTGTACCTGCTGTCCCTGCGCCCTCAACGCACACATGGTGCGTTGTGATGCACATGCTGTGTGTACGTGGATGTGGGAAACAAGCCCGTGTTCAGAACGTTCTTGTACTTTATCTGAGATCTTTTATTAGCACTTGGCAGCTCTTGTTCTCTGTGTGTGTGTGTTTGTATACTGAAATATACAACTGAAAACTGTATGTTTCAGTATACACGTGTACATGTATACACAATACTCCTTCTATCCCAAAGTACAGGATCTCAATGTCTAGGCCTGAAAGTTAATGGAGTAAATACTTCAGAAAGAGTGAGCATGAAAAGGTTTCTTTATTTTATAGTACTAATCTTATTTATTTTTCCTAGTAGTTTTCCACTACAAGTCGTCAAAAACTTCAGAGAAGTCTGAACTGCAAAAGCAAATAAGTGGCCAACATTGCTTGTACTGCTGATGCTTGGGGTGCTTTTACAGATGACTCTGTTACAATTCCTTTAATTATTAAAGAAAGCTAGTTATGAGGAGTTGGTGACTCTGCTTTGATGTATTTCCAGTAGCGTCTGTTTCTCCGGTTATTGCAGGTACGCTTACTGTGAGATTTTTATTGATGGTTGTTGGGGTTTCATATGTATGTGTACCTTAAGCAGGCACACTAGCATATTGCAAAGTTTGCATATTTTCCCAACTACATATAATAAGACAGCCTTTTTCAAAGTTGGAAGTATAATTAATTACTCATATTTTCTGAGTGAAGCTCAACAGTGAGGGAAAGGCGGGAATCAACTTGGAGTGTTG
Organism: Ifrita kowaldi; assembly: GCA_013398055.1. Lineage (NCBI taxonomy): Eukaryota > Metazoa > Chordata > Aves > Passeriformes > Cinclosomatidae > Ifrita > Ifrita kowaldi. The sequence continues at coordinate 1,145,987 of VZRS01011760.1, read as the reverse complement.
AATTAGACAAATTCACTCTTCTAGTGATGTAGTTGCCAGGACATTTCACGACTGGGAAATACAGAAGGTCAGTTGGAAGTTGTAGCTTTCTTTCCCTTTTAGTCCTTCGTCTCCATTTGTTTAAAATTTTGGCAGTTTCATGAGCTGAACAACTGCAAACATACTAGTTCTAGCTAATACGAGAAAAAAAAAAGTGAGCTGTACTTGCTGGAGTAGAAATGGAGTTACTTCACCTTAAGTGAATCAGTAAAGGTTGTACTAAACCACACAGGGGCTTCCCTTTGTTTTGACATCTGTGGTTTATGATCACTTTATTGAGACTGCAAATAGAGACTTGATTGTATAACTGAATGCTTATGTGTTACAAATATTGCACACCATTCATAGTGTAAAAAAATTTTTTTTTGGTCCATTTCTGTCTCTGTGTGGCAGTATGGAATAGGTGCTGTGTCTGTCAGATCTTTTCTAAACCAAATGATTTTCCCAGGCTTGAAATGTATGCAGTTAAAAATAATAAATGATAATTTTATTTATATTTTATCAGATCAGTCTGTTCATTGACATTTAAGTGGGTAAAGATGAAGAAGGTTTGGACTTGAGTATTTATATCTTGTTGCAGAGTCAGAATTAAAGTGAAAAGTCATTACTATAATCTTAGGCTGGTCTGGAGAGGGAGCTAGTGTCAAAGCAAAAGTGACTTAATTTTCTGGACTCGTTGAAAAGCTTGTTGTTTGGTCATAGACTATGCTTCTAATACGATAAGGAATACAACTGTAGATGATGCATGCTATGTATGATTGCATTAATATGCATTTCTTATATGATGAAAATAATCTGCAGGTGAAGTGATGTGTGAGATTTTTAGGGAAATAGAATATGTGTTTTGCTATTGTGCAACAAAAACTGTATCCGAAGAACTTTGAAGTTGCAAGGTCAAGCTCTTATAAATCATGAAATGCCAGAGTTAAGAGATTCTTGTAAGAACTGTAATGTGGCCTGTAAATGTAGGGCTAAATGTTACATTTTCCCCTACAATGTTGCTTTCAGTATATAGCATAGAATGGCATAGATGGTGTTTAGTGTGTGATACTGAATCCTTTGTCTTGGTATCAAATAATGTGTGGCCTTACTATTTGTTTATGTGCTGTTCATACTTTACCTTCTTAATTTCCTCTTTTGCTGTTTCATTACCTTCAGTCTCTAGTGCCTGCATGTTTCACTAGTAATATTTTCACATAAGTCTCCTGAGATACATTATGTATTCCTTTGTGTTGAATATCCAATTTAGGGCCTTTATGATATGATTTTTCACAATAATCTATCAGTGTTTTAATGATTTATGTGTTCTAAGATGTTTTCCCATAAAGTTCTAATTTGCTGACAATAATCTGGCTTTTCTTTGTTGTTTTTAATAAACCCCTCAACAGGGATCCATGAATGCCTATCTAGAAAAGACCTCAGTGCTTGATTTGTGGTATGGTGTGTGTTAATTTAGACTGCAAGTATAAATACTTAGATCTGTTGCAGTGTTAACCCCAAGGTACTAATTCCATAGTTTTGATGAAGAGTGCATTGCTCTTTAAAAGTTTGTGGGTTTTTTTAATATTTTTTTTCTTTTAAAAACTATTTGTGTGCAAGAAAGAAGAAGAAAATAAAATTTTCCAGGACAGTATTAATTCCATCCCTTTCCTGCAATACCTGTCTCATTAACAGCACACTTGCCAACATTTGCAGTGCATATGGCAAGGTTCTTATATAATATAATGTTGTTCTTTAATTTTTTTTTTTTCTAGCATTTTGTTCAGTAACACAGCAAGAGTACCTTGGGCACAAGGGCACAGAACAAGATCAAATAACCTTGAATTTTTGTCGTGTGACTATATTTTTTTTTAAACCGATGGTTAGGTTTTTGATAGTCAACTGTTTAAAACTCTATGAAATTCTTTGTGCATAAAAAAGTCAGCAAGCCTGATGGACAGGAGGAAATCCTCTGTCCTGTGGGATTGCATATATGACTAATATGCATATAGCATATAAGTCTTTAAAAATGCTGAAATTTGTCTATTTTGCTTGTGCCTCTTGAGCTAGCTGGGAATGTGATAATAGTAATTTGTGATTCAGCTGTGGTCCAAATGATGTTGTCTGTGTATGGTTTTCTGAGATTTTTAAGTGTTTGAAAGTAGAGGTGAAACTCTGGAATCTTGGGTTCTATTCCAGGCTCTGGGAGTGAGCATGTTCTGTTTGATGCTGATTTTTCTGCTCATTCCTTGTGTGGTATCTCCCTGTCCCAATCTTCTTTGTCCTATTCTGAAATTTTTATCACAATCCTATTTTCCCCAAGTAAACAGTTTGTTTCTTGCTAAAGGGCTTCTTATCTGACATCCAGAACTGCTGTATATAGAGGTTCTAACTAATAAATTGTTTATCCAGTTTCTTTCACTGTTCGAGTCCTTTCTAGCTTTTCACAGTCCTCTCTGCTGGTCTCAGGTTTCTGTCCACTATCCTCAGTTTGTCATCCAGTTCTCTGTCATAAAAAGGGTCTGTCCTCTCTGTGTTGTGCATTTCCACTGGCTCCTGTTCCGTCTTCTGTAGTTTTCCACCTTCAGTTTTGAGCTTCATTCTTCCTGGCTTCCCTCATCTGAATTTGTTTTTTCCTTTCCTGCCTGTCTGCCTACCCATCTCAGACTTGGTCTCTATCCCAGACTCAAGATTGTGTTTCACTCTGTCAATTGTATCAGCTTTTTCCCACATTGCAGTTCTTTCTGTAGTCAAATTTTATTGCTTCCTCTCTTTTCCACCCTTTTGTTTACGTGGATGGCTTATGCTTTCATACTTGTTGGGTCCAGCAGGGATATCACTGAGAATAAATTTAGATGCCAGTGGTCCATCCTGATAGGAAAACAAGCAGGCCTATCAAGAGGTGAGCTTGACTTTATGGGGAACTCACGTCTGAGCTGCAGTGCAAAAATGGAATATGCAAGCAGGGGCAGCTGAGACAGGCTACAAACTAGAAATTTAGAAAAATTTTCCTGGTATGTAGGGATGACATCAAGAGAGCCAATGCTCACCTAGAGATGACACTTACAAGGGAGATCAAGGGCAGCAAGAAGAGTTTCTTCTAGTACTTGAATAGTGAAAATCAGGACAAGTAAAATAAGAGCTTCTTTTGGGTAGTGATGTGTCATAGTGACAGTGGATACAGATGAGGCTGGGGTACCCTGATCCCTCTGTTCCTTGGTGAGTCATCGCCAGCAAGGTCTCCCAGGCCTCTGTGCTTAGTAACAAGGGTTTGAGGAGAGCAACTACCATCAGTGACTGAGGATTCAGCTGGGGATTATTGAGAGAACTCAAATCCTACCAGTGCATGTGGCCAAATGCACTGTGCCTGTGAATGCTGATAGAGCTGTCCAGAGTCACAGTGAGGTCCTTCCCCATCAGCTTTGAAGCATCTTGGATACCAGAAGACCCTCCCAATGGCTGAACAAATGCATAAGAAGGCCAAAATACAGCTCAAAGAGCTACAAACTGGGTAGCTTCCTTTTTGTCCCTGGGAAAATAAGGGCATGAGTGTTCTTGGAGCACATTTCTGGTCACAAGAAGAAGGAAGTGAATGGGAGTAATCAGCATGGATTTATCAAAGGTAAATAATGCATGACGAGGCAGATTGCCTTCTATGGTAAAATGACTGACTTTGGATGAGGGAAGAACAGTGGATTTAATCTTCCTGGACGTTAGCAAGATTTTCAGCTCTGTCTCCAACAATATTCTCATATCCAGATTTGGACATTACAGATTACTGGAGAGCTAGATGGTATAAAAAAGGCTGGTTGGATGGATGGACTCAGAAAGAAGTGCTTAATGTGTCATACAGAGGGGTTGATGAACAAGAGGGGTACTGCAGGGATTTGTTCTGAGTGGGTGATAAAGTGTGCTGTTGTGCTTGGAGATGACACCAAATTGGGGGGAATAGTTGCTGCGTTGATGGTGGGCTGCCATTCAGAGGAACTTTGTCACTGTGAACACAAGGCCCATCTGGAGCTTTATTCAAGAACAGCTGCAAAGTCCTACACCTGTAGGAGGAGCACCTTGCAGTGATATAGGCTGGGAACTGACAGGCTACAAATCATCTCTGCTGGAGAAACCTCGGGTCCTGGGAGCCAGCACTCTGACCATGGATCAGCAGCAGCATGCCCCTGCAGAATCACAGAATGGTTTCCAGCTACCAATGTAAAGCACAGCACTGAGGGCTGCTAAGGAAAAGGAAAAAAAATTGTCTCAGAGCCTATACAAAGGGCCATAAAAGATCGTCCAGGTCCAACCTTCCTGCCATGGGCAGGAACACCTTCCACTAGACCAGTTTGCTCAAAGCCCCATTCAGCCTGGCCTTGAACACTTCCAGGGATGGGGCATCCACAACCTCGCTGAGCAACCTGCTCCAGAGTTCCACCACTCTTGCAGTAAAAAATTTCTTCCTGGTATCTTATCTAAACCTTCCCTCTTTCAATGAAGGCCATTCTCCCTTGCCCTATCACTACATGCCTCTGTGAGAAGTCCCTCTCCAGCTGTCATGTAGACCCCCTTTAAGTACTGGAAGGTGCTCTAAGGTTTCACCGGCGCCTTCTCTCCTTTTGCTGTCTCTTTCCCTCTTGCTCTCCACAACCCCGACTCTCTCAGCCTAAAGAAAAGAAAGGCAACAACATCCTGAACTCTATGAGAAGGAGCATAGCCAGCAGGTAGAGGGAAGTGGTTGTTCCTCTGTACTTGCTGCCCATTAGATTGCATCTAGAGTGCTGTGCCCAGTCTTGGGACTCTCAATGCAGGAAAGACATTGATAAATAGAAGTGAAGTTGGTGGAGGACTACCAAGATGATCAGGGGGCTGGAACACTCGTCCTGTGAGGAGAGGCTGAGATAGGTTTATTTAACCTGAGAAACAGGTGATTTCAGTAGGATCAAACAACAACATACTGGTTTTTTTGAGGACATCACTGAGAAGATGGAGTCAGGCTCTGTAATGAGATGCGTGGGGAGAAGACATGAGGCAGTGTTCATAAATTGAAACAAGGTTCAGACCGGATACAAGGAAAAACTCTTTCCATGGGGATAGTCAAGCTGTGTAAGAGGCTGCCCTGAGAAGCTGTGTAGCTTCTGTCTTAGAGGTTTCCAGGACACAAATAGGTAAAGCTGAGCAACCTGTTCTTATCTGGTATCTGACTTTGAGCAGGAGATTGGACTGAGGGACGTGTAGAGGTCCCCTTCCAAGCTCTGTTATCCTGTGGGTCTACAACTGTGGATCTTTAGTTCCCAGAAGCCTTATACGGGAATGGAATCAGTACAGGCAGGATATGTAGGTGGCTCAGCTGTAACGTATCAAAACAAAATCAGTAACAGTAGCATTACAGTGAGCTTGACAAAAGCATCATTTGTATGTCAGGGTAAGCATTTTGCTGTCTCTTAGAAAGATGCATGTGGAGCTTAAAGCATACAGGTGATTAAACTTTTTGAAGAAAAATAACCTTTTGTAATGAGGTGAAAGTGTGTTTTTATGTGGCTTTCCTTGGAAAGAGGAAAAATATGTTTTGCATACCATGTAAATATTGAAGTAACTTTGACATGGACACCTGGCACAGAGTGGGTCATCTTGAAAAACCTTTGTCAACTTAAACTGAAAAATGATTCTTCTACAAGGAAGTATGTGTCAGCCTTCAAAATTGGTGATCTCTCTTGGTCATTTGTCATGATAAGTATGTAAATTCGTATTATGTAGCTCATAATGCATCATTTCAAGGTGGTGATTTTCTGACAATCTGTTAAATCAGTTGCAATCAATTCTGATCCCCCCCCCTCCCCCAAATATTATATACTAGTTCCCTCACATGATTTTTGTTTGTTCCTGCTGTTTTCTCCCTCCCCTGCCACATTTTCAGGATGGGGAATAAATAAAGGAAGAGAAGTAGTCCTAAGATGTGAGGAGCCCAGGAACTGTTTTTGAAGACTTTTGGCTAAAAGTCTTCAAATCAGAAGAGTTGCCTGTAGCAGAGAACTACTGTGAAAAAACAGACTGGGTGGATATGTATAGTTAAAATTTATTTTTCATTTTTGTTATTTAAGTATGAGCTGTTACATGAGGAATAATCTTTTTCTGAGGTTTTTGCCTCTTCACTTGTGTTTGCTAACCTGTACTCTTTAGGTATCCCCCCTAAAACAAATGGTGATTTCTTTAGCAAAGCATAGTTTCCAGTGCATCAACCACTGTATTTAGTTCCATCAAATATTGGATATTAATAAAGCATAGTGCACATAATTTCTTTCCAGAATACGTATATAATATATAGCACAGTAAAAATAAATACTTCAGCTGTTGGCCATTCTAGAACTTGATGAAGTTTGTGCTGCTACAGTTGCTTTGTGGTAGCAATATTCTGAATGTAAATGCTTTTTAGGAGTGTGCTTTCATTATATGTTTGCTTCATAATCTTATAGTAGCAAGATGAATAATTTTCTGTAATGTTAGGGAATTTCTTTTGTGAGACAGTTAATAGCAATAAATATCACCATGACTTTACTAATTCTGCATGCTACAGAGTCTTTAAAAGCTTGTGGAACATTGCTGTGAATATCTTATGGACATCAATTTTGACTTGCTGTGAGTTAAACTCTTTCTTCAAAGCATTGCTCTTACAAAAGGTTTTATAAAAGAGCAGTAGGAATTCTCTTCCAATAACCTCCCAATGTTCATCTTTAGTTTATTGTATTACTTATGTTGTACTTCACCATAGTTTGTTTGCACAGTGACACAGTAACTTTTTAAGGTAAGTCTGATTTGTATGGGTACCAATATACTTGTTAAGCTTTTTGGAGTTTATTTTTTGAAGGTGTTTTTATGCATGTATGTAATAAATATTAAAGCAAGTATTTATCCAATGTGCTGTTTATTGAAGAGTTCATAAAACATATTTGTAAAAATATTTGTTTAAAATATTAATGTATTCAATTACAAAAATTTCTTCTTTAAATGCTTTGCTTCTAAGGAAATTTCTGTTGACCAAGTGTCAGAATGTGAGCTTTCAGATTGCCTGGAACCTTTGTCTTTAGCTCTGTGCCTCTATTTACGATGATAAATTATGTAGTATACCTGAAGTATGTATACAGGTTTTTGATATGCTGTACTTAGCTGACATCTTGTCTCCTTTAGGGCGTTTGCTAAACAGCTTCTTTTGTCTGACAATCAGTGCTCACACTGCAACAGCAAAAACTATTCCCTCTCAAGGACACAGTCATCTAATGTGGATGTAATGTGTTGATGGTACTCTCTCTCTCCCCATGCCCCTTTTGTTTTTATCCCGCCCCAAGTTGTATAGAACCATTCATGGCAGGGCACCTTGTGTCTGTAGTTTCCCTCAGCTGCCTAGGCAAGCATTTATATCTTATTTAGGGCAAGACTTGAATATACAGGAGAAAACCTAAAACCCAAACATAAATTAATTGTTTTCCTTACTTTTGAGGGTTTCACTGAGAAACTTTTGTGGTATTGTGCCATGTCTTAGTATGGTTAGATAGTATCTGCCCTTCCTTTTTCTGTAGTCTGGGGTTTAGAATGACTTGTTCACAGTTTACAGTCTTCTTGATGCATGTCTTCACATTTCTGTTCAATAACTAAATCTGTTTCACAGTTATCTTGGGATTTGTTTTTTAACAGTACAGCATCCGACTTTTTGATCTGTCTGTTGCTTGGGGTATTTTTAAGCTATAGCAGCTAGGACAGCATGAATTACACCTTTTTCCTCACGTGGCCCACTGGAGGCATTCACTGGCATTGAAAGATGTTCTCCTTGAGTTATTCTTCTTTGCAGATGCCTACTCAGCAGTCTGGATTTTGGATTGAACTGCTAGACATTCTCTTTGCGGTGTTTTTTTCTTTTAACTTCAGTGAGGTGATGCTGGACTAGGTATCAATACTCTGAAGTTTGCTCTGCCAGGCTGTAAAGATGGATGGCAATTTTGGTAATATGGCAGCTTATGTTATATCCTATAACAGTACTTTCAAGTTCTGCAGATATATGCTTTGGGTACTTCCTTGGGAGCAGGGGATGTTCCCTAGCGGGTTGTTGATGTTTTTTTCTGATGTCATTTTTTTTTCAGAGGCAGCAGGATCCTTGTAATGCGTGTAAGAAAGCCCTTTTATCCTTCTTCACTTAATTACAATGGATTGTGCTCTCACAGATGAGGGATTCAGTATAAGTAGAGCAAAGAAATGTTGGTCTCTCAAGGAGCCAGTCATAAATATGATACAGAGAGATCAGCAAAATTTAAAATGCTTGTGTGATTTTCCTGTACAACATACTGCAGCGTCATGCATAGGTAATGTTAATAATTCTGCAGATTCTGTGTCTACAGAAGAGCTGAGAGAACATGGTCTGTATTCAATTCCTTGCTTTTAAGACCCCTCTGTATGTGTGCACAAAATCACTCACAGTTTATCCTTAGGCACACTGAGCATGCCTAGTTGCTTCAAGCTATTAGGACAAGAATAGGAAATATCCCAAGTACTGAAATCTGACATAGGGTCATAAAACCATGTGTTGAGATGTAACAGGATATGCTGGTATCTCTTCACCAGAGATGTTTTGATGCTAGGCTTTCCAAGGAATGAATTTGGAATACTGTTTTACAGAGCATTGATTTTTGCTTACATCCACATCCACTGTTTCCTGAAGTCCTGCAGCAGATAAGATCCTGCTGTCCCTGCTTTGCAGAGACAGTCACAACTTTGTGACCAAATGTATTTTCAGTTAAGTCTCCCAGGACTGTGCCTTTCACGGCACGTGTTCTTATGTAGATTAGAGTGATGGAGTGAGTACATCTGCTGTTCCAACTGTATCTGAGTGCTGTGGCTCTTTGGGGTGGGCTTACTCATTTTCACAAGAATAGAAGGAGAACTGTCACATTTGTGTGCCTGCTAAGTGGATTGGTTAACTGCATGCACGTCCCCAGTCTTGGTTTGTTCACAGTTAACAGGTATCACCTGTGGTTAAAATCCTTTTATCCAACTTTTTATGTCAAGTGAATATCAGTTGTCATTAGGGAAAGATTAAGTCCTTTTTATCTGCAGTTTTTGTTGATGTGACATGTATTCCCCCTGCTCCATCTGATCTTTGATTGGTCTTTTTGTATTTGTTAACCTTGGGGATCCCTTTTGTAGCACTTTGGCCTGTCTGATTCCAGGCTTACTCTTGCTTGCATAACATCCTGCTTTCTCCAGTGGAGAGCCCTTTTCTTAGAGGAGAGATTTGGAAGATGAGCATAAAATTGACTGTGGTACAATATAGTACAGATTTTCAGGTATTTTCAAGTCCTGCCATGCTGATTAAGGCATTGGTGTGAGATCCTGAATGCCATTGAGTCACAGGATGGTTTGTGTAGGAAGAGACCTTAAAGATCGTTCAGTTCCAACCCCCCCTGCCATGGGCAGGGACACCTTTCACTAGAGCAGGTTTCTCAGAGTTCCCTCCAGCCTGGCCTTGAACACTTCCAGGGGTGGGGCATCCACAGCTTCTCTGGGCAACCTGTTCCAGTGCCTCACTACCCTCACAGGAAATAATTTCTTCCTATTACCTGATCTAGATCTACTCTCAGTTTGAAGCCGTCCCCCGTTGTCCTGCCACTACACACTCTTGTCAAGAGTCCCTCTCCATCTTTCTTGCAGGCTCCCTTCAGGTACTGGAAGGCAGCAGTTAGGTTACCCTGAAGCCTTCTCTTTTTCAGGCTGAACAAACCAAATTCTGTCAGCCTTTCCTCATAGGAGAGGAGCTTTGCTATAGATTGTTTAGAAAATTAAATTATTAATCTTGGCCTTTTGATTTTATAGATATATATGACTAATTTTTTATGTTTTCAAAAATCTGAGCTAGTAAATGGAGGTAATACTTTAGTGTCCCATCAGAAGTGTTAACCAGGGTATCAATTACATGGTTATATTTGAAAATAAGTGGGAAAAATAGTAAGCAGAATTGTATCTTGTTTATTTCAGAGTGCTATCTTGAAGGAGCATGCAGATTCTGAACAGCTTTCACTCTGAGCCAGGCTTTTTGACTTTCTTCATGTTAATATAGCTAATATAAATACAGAAAGAGTTTTTCACAGTCCTTAAATTTTCATTTAAATATATTTCCTCATGACACTGATGTGAAATGCTACAATATGGTCATACTGTGTTAGACAGTGAAGGTGCATCCTGGGTGTTCATGAAAATTGTTTTCTGCTGAGAAGTTTGTAAGTAGAGGGTAAAACTCACTGACAACTGCAAGTCAAACATATTTAGCCAGTTTTTTGTTTCTCAAAGGGGTTTACTGTGATCTGACTTCTAGGACAGTAAAGAACTGCTTGTGTACTTAATGTTCTCTGTGCCATTCTGTTACTCAAGAGCTCCTTGAAGTCATAAGCAAACAGGGAATGTTCAGATTTTTGTTACTGGCTTTTCTCTTGAAGTCTTCTACAGTTGCGTAGTATTTAACTTCTTACCTTCCCTGACAGAAGCAACGACAATAAAATGGATTATTTATCTGGTTTAAGCATATCTTCTCAAAAAAGGTCATAGTTTTAACTGTTCTTTTTGAAATCATTAGTACTGTGAAATGGAAGAATTTGGAATGCTGCTTTGGACAGTTCTTTTCTTGGTTGTTGCTTGAAAATATTTTATTAATATTGTATTTACTAACTGTCATCACCTGGTGTTGAAGTCTACCTCGGGGCCCTTAGATTATGGCTTTTTTTTTTATTTTATTCTTATGTTAGGTCAAATGTGATTGTAGATAAAAAAGTGCTGTGAACCGTGGATTCCCATCTGAGAATTCTTCAGCTGTGTTTGGATATGCTGTGTGAACACTTACTGTTATTTTGAAGGTGGATAGTCCCAGGTGTGCAGTTAGTATGCACTAACATAAAAAAATACAGTGTGACAGTATTTAACAATAATCAGTAGTAAACCAAAATGTAATATTGTCATTTGAACTAATTTCTAATGGCACTTGTACTATTAGAGGTGTCTGTCTTCCCTTAATTGCACTAATTACATATGTGTAATTGGTGACAGCACGTATCGTGTGTAGAGAAAAGATATTTGGAAGGCAGACTCCTTAGTTCTTGAGGGTGCATTTTGAGCTTCAACAAAACATCTTCTCTCTCATCTATCTTTTATCTTGCACTTTTTCAGCTTTAGACTTTCTGTTTCCTGTTGGAAATGTGTGAAGTGTAGTGACAAGTTTGTCCTTCTTTATCCAGTAGGTTCTCTAATGAGTTCAATGATGGACAGCACTGATGTCAAACTGTATCTCTGTAAAATAAATGTAGAGCGAAAGCTGCTGCAAATTTTGCTTGTATATCAGGCTTAAGATGACCTTTTTTTTTTAACATTGTCTCAATGTTTTTTCTTTCATGCTTCCCAGAGTTCTTCCATATACTAGCTTTTCTTTTCCTACCCTCCTCTTACTGGGATCAGGATTTAGCAGAAACCCGTTTTTCATGATTCTCTATCTGTTGTTGTTTGAGTACTGCCTTGTTTTCTTTGCTCTGTGTCTGTCAGCACCTCTTGACTGATGGGAAAGGGTAATCTATGATGATTAGATGAAGCTGCTTTTATAAAGGAAAACAGAAGTGATGCTCGGTACAATTTGTAAAGTTCTTTGCTCTTTGAAAACTGAGTTATATGAATAGTATGGATTAAACATATCCATATTATATACATGCAGACATATGTATATACAAAACTATATATTTATGCTAGATTATACTGGTCACATAGCTTGTACCACATTGGGTAGTGTAGAGAAACCTGACTTACTACCAGTATATGCTTGCTTTGGGAATGAATGAAGCACTTTTTTTGTGGAGCCTTTAACCCATAGTAAATGCATTGCGGTGTCTGTCTGCTCTCCTTCATACATTATAAACTGAAAGAGAGAAAAAGATGAAATTCAACATGGTTAAAAATCAACATGTAACTTTTAAAATTGTATTTGCTTTTTATCCCTAAGTAGGAAAGACATATGTATAATTTTCTAAAAATTTTCTTCATAACTTAAGCACGAGAGGAGTAAGAAAATAATACAGGATTGGCCAACGGATAATAAGAGTAGGAGATAGGAAAATAACAACCATTTCAGGAGGAACATTGAAATGTACATTTGAAGGAATCGTCTCTTAATATTGTGCTATTTTAGTTGGTTTGTGGTGAAGCCTGCTCAAGGAAAAGATGTTAAAAATTTTTGAAATACCAGCAACTTAAAAGACCTGAAACCTCTCTGAAATGAAATGTACTCTAGTAGTAGTACATGTTTTTTACTCTAACATTTAGGGTCTATAAAACTTGGTGTGTAGTGTCAAGGAATATATTTAAAGACATTTGCTGTTGCATGACATAAATTGCATGGGTTTCTGTATAATATTTATACTGATGGAATTATATTTAATATAAATTTTCAACTTCCTTCATTATCAGGCACCTATCAGACATTGCAGGAAGGTGCTTCAGATTTTGTTATTGAAAATCCCTGACCACTTCTTTGATTTTAATTGCCAGGATCTTAAATTTGATAGCCTTCTTGACTTTGTTCGAAGATTTGTTTGAAGATCCACCTTTGATTAACTTGTCTGATAAACACGAACATTTACCATGTCTGATAAACATGAAGCTGCACCACTCTCTCCTCAAGGGAAGCAGTGTTGTGTGTTCCTTTTTTTCTCAGCTTCCTGGTTGCTGAACGCTGCTTGCATCTGTTTTAGCCTTCCCACAGAGGAGCAATGGCAGCAGTACAGAATTGATACTATCTTTGAAATCTGCACAGCTGCTGGTGTGGTTCTGAGTCACAGCAGTGAGGTTGACCACAATCTTGTTAATGCACTGCTACTTGACCAGTCAGTTAATGAAAGCAGAGTCACTCAAGCTGATCGATGATAGACTTTGGAATAAAGTGCTATGATTTTTATTTGGTTCTTGTTTGAAAAGCTGGAAAGGAAACATGAAATTATGTATGAATTCCTAGTATAATTTCTCTAGCAAAATCGAGCCATGTGCTCACTGTGGGTAGGTTTGAAGAACTTTTTCAGAAGGAAGAAAAAAAATGAAGAAGGAAAAGGGTGAGGCATCTAAGGCACAATAAAAAATGTGGTTTCTTTCTTTTACTAAATGAACTGTTTCAATTCATACATAGAGGATTTTTAATAATTCTGTTGGTGTTGGTATTTCTTGTGTGTGTTCACATCTCTTTCCATATAAATTTCTCTGACTGTAAATGACTTGAGTAATGGTATTTGTAGGGGTAGCTGGTATTTGCAGTGGATAGTAAGATGTATATTCCTTCATTAAAAAAAAAACTTTACCTGCTTTATGTCAGAACTTTGATAGGATGAATTAAATACCACAGTTTAAAAGGATCCTACAAAATTAATAGCAAGGCTGTCTAGCTTTTTTATATAAATATGAACTAGAAACAAGTAAGATTTTTTTTTTATTGGCTTACAGCCGTGTTCCTTTGCGCTGTGTTTTTGACATCACAGTTGTTTTTCAGTGACATAGGTGGTACTTTCTACTTCTATGAAGCTTGCTGATTTTTTTTTTTCTGGGACTGTCAAACATTGTTCATACTATTGTCTTTTGGTGGGATAGACTTTGTCTTTTGAACTAATTACTGCAACTGGTAACTAATAATCATGAGGCTGTACTGCATGAACAATTTCCTTCCTCAGATTCAAACCCAGGTTTGGGGGATTTTTTATTTTATTTTTTGACCTGATTTTAAATGAATGGGTTTTGCCAGCATTTCGGCTTGTAGATTGTTATTTCTTCTGTATGTTGACTGTATTATCACTTAACAACATTCTTAATTGGGCTTTCCTGTCAGCTTTTATTCCAGTCTTTTCATTCATTAGCCTGTATCTACAGAGAGTGTTCTTTCCGTGTGATTATCTTTCCTTTAAATTTTCTCATTCTTTTGGTTAAATTTCTAAAGATGGTTAATACTTTCTCCTCGTCTTTTTTTTTTTTTTTAAATGTACTTTTCTGGACTTAATCTGCACTTAATTTTAGTTTCCTTAAGCTGGTTTGATTTCAAATCCCTTTTGACTGCATCATCACTAATAAAGTGGACCATTGTCTGTTACTGAGGACAGCTGGCACAGATTGAGATTTGTCCTTTCTGTTAATCTTCCAGCCTTAAAACAGGTAGCTGTGTGCACAGCACTGTTGGAAGTTTTCCCAGCCATGTGATAACCCTCAGATTGCTCCCAGAGGTTGGGAGAATGCAGTTGGCCTTTATCAAAAGTATTTCAGGACTTGTTCTGACATGATGATTTGCATTTCAGTGTTTGGGAACGTTTTAGTCATTAATATATAGTAACCTTTAAGGTTAAGTTTTGTAAAGGCAATAGTCAAGCCAGTTACCAACTAGAGGTTAACTCAGTTTTATTTGTGATCTGCTTCCTAAAAGGCTTACTCTGTGAATCATTAATATTAAATCTTATACTTTGAATGATTCTGCCAGCTGTCTAGAAGAAAAGCCCAAACCCTACCCAACAACCAAAAAAAAGAAATAATCTCAACAGTTTGTCCAACTCCCTCATCCACTTCAATTTTCTGGTTTGGTAATTTATAGGAGGTCTACATTTTCCTGCTTGCTGTAACTTCCCCATTCTAACGTTATGTGGTGTGTTTGGCTTCTGTTGCATTCTGTATTTTAGAACAGAAATAGTAATCTTAAGATGTTCAAGACAAGATTTCCTGCTCCACCCTATATATCTGTCCTCCCTGAGCCAAGTATGCCTTCTAACAGGATGGAGTATCCCACTAAATGTGTTGTGTCAGTTGAGTTAGATTTTTGTTTACTTTCTGAGATTCCCAGCTACCCTTGTTTTTATTCTCATAGTTCTTGTGCTAGTTTACTGAGAAGCAGAAGTTTACAAGGAAGCTCTGAAGATATTCTACTGTTTGCCACCTTCTCCTCCCTGTGACCCTTTAGCTGCCCACGCTTGCCACTCATTCCTTTGGAGCTGTGATCTAGGTTGCCATTTGTAAGTCTTGTTATTTTATTAAAGAGGACAGTCTTTGCTTTAATTTGCTCACTGGTGATTTGAATGACAGCAGAGTTTTAGCCTGCCAGGCTGGGAAGCACAGATGGCACTTCACATGGCTGAGAAAAAGTGGAACTCTGGGGAAAAGAAGCATATGTTTTCCTGGATTTGAGAGAACTAAAAGAGGTCCAGTGCTTGAAGTGTTTTTCCAAATTTTCCCCAAATTTGCTACACATGTAATAGTGCACTGTATTAGTAATGTCACTCTAGCATACATGAAACTTTGTAAAGTGAAAAATGTAGGGCTGCAGACACTGAACAACAGTGACGTGTCTTCCAGGAATAATGGGATGTGTCAGCTAGGGCCATGTAAATAAAAGGGAAAAACGAGTCAAGTGGTTGGGCCAGTGTGTCTTGAAGGAGAGGAGCAGGAAAGAACTTGAGAACTGTGCAGTGTCACATAGGTTTATTACCTTCTGAGTCACTTACCTCCTGGCAAGTGGATAGGTTAAAAATGTGTTTATATTCAGGATGTTATTTTAGAACTTAATTCTTCATTTGGCCCTTTAATATGTTCATGAAAGAAGTCAGCAGATTGTGTACTGTTCTGTGTACTGCATCAGTTTTGTAGAGTGTTCTGAGTTCGTGCCTTGAGAAATCATTATGTGTGAAAACTTCAGTATCCTAAGGGGACTTTGTACCTTAAAGCAACTATTTTATATTTTCTTCTGTAAAGGATAAGCACTTAATGATACTGAATTTTATTCCTAATTGTTATTTGTGCTGTTAAAAAATGGTTTACTCTTAGAACAAGGTCAGAGTGGCAAAGTGTGACAAAGAAAAACAAGTACAGGGAGATGTTTGTCTTTTATGCTTATTTTGATGAATATTGAGGAATAATGGTCCCAGATCTGGCTTGACTGAAAGTGGAATTTCATTGACCAACTGTATGTCCTTCTCAAACCAGTGGTAATCAAAGCTTGTTTGAAGGGGAACCTCCTCTACAAAATGGAACTGCAGAAAGAATCCTGTGCACTTCTGTACAAAACAGATAATTCCTGGGAGCTTCTTCTCTGTGCAGTAGAAGTTTGATGATTTGACTTTGTACCTTGCATATGCCAGCTTTTTTAGCTCTTAGCAGTAAGGAATCTGAAGAAAAAAATGCAATGAAACTGAACACCAAACCGTTATATAATGTGTATAGAAAACCCTATGTGATTTTTTTCAAATATATACAGTAAAAAGATTAGCTTTCCTTCTGTCTCCGTGGGATGTTTTTTCTTTCCATATTTGTTTAAGGAAATTTGCTTAGTACCAGCAGCTAACAGTGCTACCAGACAGATGGATTGATGGGTGTAAGAGAAATGAAGTTCAGTTTTTCAGTTATATACCTACTTCTCCATCAGAAGCGTACATTATCTCTTAAAACTGGAAAAATCATGTTCTGAGCCTCACTTGGGCTTACAGAAGGAATAATTTTTCATTTTTTTCTTTACCAATTTACTGATTTTGTTGTTTGTTTGTTTTAAGCGGTTTTGTTGTTTAAAATGGATTCTTTTCATGCAATGTTCTCCCTGCCACAGGTTCAGTCACTTCCCTGCCAGCTGCTTGAAACTGCAGAGCCGGCAGTGGAATACGCAGGTGACTTTACTAAAAAGCTGGTCTGTGTGCTTCAGAAATTGCCTATGCTAGAGAAGGTAGGATTATCACACTTAGTAGTAGATTTATGTCTTTGCAGTAATAGAAAATGTTTCATAATTTAAAAAAGATTTCAAAGTCACATACTTGAGCACTGATGAGAACTCCTGATGTAAGCAGACTGGTGGTCAGAGGCAGATGGCTGTTGTATGACCCAGCTCTTGATCTGCTTCCTTCTCAGATGATGTGACTTCGTGAGAGAAACATGATTCCAAACCACGCCAGCTCATTTCTAGCTTTTAAAATCAGATTGTTAGGACCAACCAATAAAGCATTCGTTGATTTACATTTAGATTGGCATTAGCTCTGATCACAGTCACACTCAGAAAAGACCAAGTCATTTGGGTAAGAAAGAACTGTTAGTGTGATTAAGCTGAACCTCTTAAAGGAGAAAGAAAGAAAGAATTTAGTAAGTAAGACCTAGGAAGAAATAACAATAGTCTTTATTGGGTGTGAGGGCAGATATGGGAGAGAAACATATGAAAATAAATAAATCTGAGGCATAAATTTAAGAACAAATCTTTCTTGAAAATCAGAGGATGAGATCTACTCTTAGTAGTGGAAAGAAAGAAACTCAATGGTTCAAGATGATGTTTTATATATTTATGTAAGAATATTGTTTAAGATGATAAGGTTGATCCTGGACTCAGAAATTAAAAATGAACATTTGAGATTTCTTTGTATTAGAATATCAGAAATCTCTGAGAAAGAGGGTAGAACAGACAAGAAGGTATTTGATTGTTATTTGTCATAAAGTTTTCAGCTTTACAAATTCTGTTCCTCGGAGCTACCACTGGTATCCTGAACATAGCCAAAGGGAATATTTATTGTTTTTAGTTTTTGTCTTCTTGGTGCATAGTTTATCATCTTCTGAAGCAGAGACAATTTGCCATTCTCTAAAGGTGGGATTTGGAGTGATGTGTCTGATTTGTCCTGTGGTATTGGGAAGGTAATCCTGGCCTGGCATCTGGGTCTAGTGTCTGTGCTCAAAGTTAAATCAGTTTGCCCTGGTCAAATGCAGAAGGGATGGGAGAAGTGTTTCCATTTTTTCTTCCTCCTTGCTGCAACCCTCCGTATTCCTAAGGTGACGTACGTATTTTCATCTAACACTTCTGTAGTTGCAGTCACTTAAAGTGTGGTGCTTTCAAATTTCGTGTCTTTATTTAGAGTTCAACTTAAATTACATGAAAAATGTTGATGAAATGTTTTGGACTAGGTTTTGCTTGGGGTCTTGTAATGCAGGAGACTGGATTGAACACTACAGATGTTATTGAATCCTTTATAAGAACACATATATTTTTATAAATAGATAATTAAAAAAAAAAAGAAAAAAGGTGGTGACTAGTCTACGTACACCCAGCAATTGAAAGTCAGAATTAAACATATAACTAAAATTTCCTATCTGTAAGGTCACTTCATGACCTATATTTCCAAAAAAATCTCTGTAAGAGGGCAAATTTATCTGGAAGGAACAACTGTCTAATAAGTGATATTTGTGAATAGTCTTGAGGTGATCGAAAACACAAAGATTTTTTTTAAATAGTTTCAGTTTTTACATTATAAATAGAATTCAAATTTCAGGGATTTATTAGCAATACTAGGCTGTAAAATTGAAACTCTTTGGTAGTTTTGAATGTTTCAGAGTAGGCTGACTGTTTTAAGATAATAATAATTTATGTAAAATGACTGTCTATTCTTTTTATGGAACTGTGGGAAAAAACCCAAAGAGCTTTATTTCTGTGCTCTTAGTAATAGCTTTCTCTAGGCTATGGTGATTTGCCCAGCCTGGTAGGACTGGAAGGCTTTTTGGTACTGCTTGCAATTCTATTGCTTACAAATAAATCAACTTGTAAATTTAGTAATAGTTCTTTTCATTATATGAAATGTAAATATTTCCACTTCATGTTTATCATGAGCCAATCTGTCTCAATTTTTTTTTTTTCCCATACGTATGGCTCACCTGATGTGCTACCTTCCACTTGTTAATGATGCTGGGAATATGAACTTGTAAGAAGATACATCATAATACTTCATACAAAATTAGGAGTAACAATCATTCTAAACCATGCTCTAATGTGTTCCATGTAGGGCTTCCTCTTGGAACCTGTGGGCTCCGTATTTTGTTCTGCTGGGCTTCTTGAGTCACCTTCAGCTGAAGGTTTCACCTCTCCATTTTTGTGAAGCAGGCAGTGCAACTGATTTGATGAGAGCTCCAATAAAAGAAGGAGTTTATTTTTTCTGCTCTTACTTTTTATACATGGAGCAACCGTGTTGTATTTTTTGGTTTGAATTTCTGAGATACTTTATCACAGCAAAAGCTATAACCTTTTCATTGAGTGCCACCTTAGCCAAAGTATACCCAAGCTATCAATCTCAAATAGAAGTGAAAATAGGCTATCTCCCTGTTTCCCTCGGGCATTCCGTTTTTGGAAGTTCATGGGCTCTGACTTTGTAGGTGCTGATTACTTTAAATAATTTATTATACGAATAGGAAAACACAGAATTCAGATTTTTTTTTTGTCACTGTTACTGCTTTTGAGAGGTTTAGTTGCCAGTTCACCTTGTTCATTTAATAGTACAGCTGCTGAAGCTTCTCTTTGAAAATCACTTAATTTTCATTCAAAAATAAGACTAATTTGGCAGAATTTTCATTGCAGTAGAAGTCAGTTATCTGAAGCATTTATAATTTTTTTGCCTTCGTTCCTATTCCTGATACTATTGTTTCTTTAATTGGTTTCCTGTTTATTTTTTTTTTCTTGCTTTCATTCCTTTCCTTGAAGTGAGGTTCACAAAAAAGCTTTTTCAACAACCAATTTATTGCTGTTTCAGAGTCTGATAGTGCATATTTGATTGCTTTTCTGTTAAGTGGCCAGGAATCAATGTTTAATTCAGTAGTGTGCTGCCATTCTGAATCAGTGAGACAACTGTTAGGAAACGATGTAGTAACTCCATGGCTTGATAACCCCAAAGGAAGATTTTGTTTAAAACAGTTGTTTCTTCGCTGAAAGAGTTGTCAAGCACTCTTAGCAGGCTGCCCAGGGAAGTTGTTGAGCTTCAGTCCCTGGGTGAGTTTAAAAGATATGTAGATGTGGCTCTTAAGGACGTGGTTTAGTGGTGGGCTTGGCAGTGGTAGGTTTACAGCTGGACTTGATGATCTTAAAGGTCTTTTCTAACCTAAATGTTTCTGTGATAAAAACTGACGACCTTTTCTCTTCTACTTTCAGAGAATTACCTATGCTTCAAAATGAAAGTGAGGAAGAAGAATCCGCAAAACTATTAATTTGAACAATAATTATCACTTGTAAGTAAGTACTTCTTGTTCTTTGTGATGTTGCCTTCACAACTGAAAAGTGCTCTTCTGTTGATAAGTCTTTGTCAGCTGAAAAAAGGAAACTTTGCAAAAGAGAGGTCAAGTGCCTCACTTTTGTGTCAGACCACTGACAAAATTGGGTCAATCAGACACCCATTTCACCTTTCATTTCTCCTTACACCTATTTCTCTCCCGTCTACTCTTTGCCTCTCATCTCTAAGAAGAGAAGTTCTTTGGTAGGTTCATTATGTATCCTCTGTCTTACGAACAAAATCCTGTATTTCTTTGGCAGTGTTTCTGGGCCCTTTCCATCTGCAGATATTACATGTGTTTCTCAGAGATAAGCTGTACTTCTGCAGAGGCTGGGCACAGGCCCTACTCCATGAAGTTTTTCAAGAGTTACGGGCAAATTAAGCTGTTGTGAGTGGAAAGTGTTATGTGCTCTGGGATATCCCAGACCCAGTGCCAGTTAATGCTTCAGAGTCTTATGGTTTTGAAGGTCTGGGCAAGTACCATAATAGTCATGTTTAAGGACACATTTTTTAAATAAAACTTAGCAGAAAGATAACTCTTCATTTTGAGAAGTTGCTTAAAGAGTGACGTGAACTTCACTGAAGCATGAATTCGGGTGTGAACTTGGAAACCAAGTGTATTATGACATTATTCTTTTTTTGATGCAACTGTAGAAAAGACTGTTATGATCACTATTCTTAATTATGATAAGAAAGTTGTGAAAATTTCTTAAACTTTCCCAATTGAACAAATTAGATTAAGAGTTCAAGCAGATTTGTTGCAGATTAGACGCTTTTACAGTTCATGCAACTTCACTACTGGTTGTCAAGCTGGCAACATCTGAAGTGCTCTCAATTATTTTGATTTATTTGTGCACTTTTGACTCTAGAAGTACTGTGTTATTTTAAGAGTTTAATGAACGGTTTATTTAAAAAAAAAAAAAAGAAAAGTGGGATTTCAGATAATGTTCTAGGGACCTTCTGGGCAGGACAGAACAAAGAATAAGGTGATAGCTTTCCAAATGTCTGGTGTCCAGGTAAGTGTCTTGAAACTGGATTAGCTGTTGTAACTGCTTCCTGTTGGTGAGAGGACTTGTTTCCATTTCCTGAACCCAGCTTTCTTCCCAGTCTCACTTCTACTGAAACGAGTTAACTGATTTATCTCACAAATCCAGAGGAAAGGTGGCTAGTTTTTTTTCTTGGCTTTTGGGTTGAATCAGCTCAGACAACTGTTCAAAGAAGTGTCCAAATGGTACAGAAGAAGCGGAGAGAATCTGCAGGCAGGAGCAAGTCGTGTGGGAGCATAGCATGTCCCTTTAGGCAGCTGCTAGTCAGTGGATTTGGCCAGCAGTTTGTGGTCATGCTCTCTTGAAGTTCTTAGGCTGGGAATACATGATTTGACTTTGGAGAAGAGCAGGATTCTGTGGGAGCTTTAGACTAGAACTAGCTAATCTTGCCAGATTCCTCCCAGCCATTGCAGTTGGTAGGAATAGTTTATTGATATGGAATAGAAATGATTCAGAGGGAAAAAAATCTTAGCTGGTAACTAGGAAATCTGTAATAGTCTTCCCCACACCCCACGCTCCAACTCTCCAGCCCCACGTGTAGTGTCTGTGTGCTCCAGGCTCTGAAAATGAATGAAAGCTAGAAGAACTTTCATGACTTCTCAAAACCTCACTTCTAGTCAGAATTGGCTGGTCCCTTTTACATGATGTAATGTAATACAACAATTTATATATTGATTTGCAGTTTTGTAAATTAAAATCTGTTTCTTTGTGAGAGCCTGCATGCAGGCATGCATGTGTAATTACTTACTTTTATACCTCTGTTGTTCCATGTTCACACTAACTTGATTTGTCCAGAAGCTGTGGTGATGGTTTGACTGTCTTTAGCAGAGTTGCGTTCCTTCCTTTAGCAAGAAGGAGGCACAGTGGTTGAGAACTGCATGAAACCTCTTCTTGCCTTTTCTGTTTAGCTTGTGTGGGAGGGTAATTAAAAGGATTCGTGCAGGTCTATAAACTGCAGTGCCTGGAGCTATAGTTAAGGCAGTGGTTTGGTATATGCATTGCTCAACTGCTGAGGGAGATAGAGCAGTGGAAGAAAGCTGATTTGAGCTTAGGGTCTAGGTAAGATCTAGGTAGTGCTGGTGGGCTGAGACAAGTAACTGAGCACTGGAGTGAAGGTGGTATCTTTCCCACGTTACTTGATTGTGCAATCCGCAGATTGTGTTGGATTCCTGCTTCCAGTCAGATTTGGTAACAAGCTGCATTTGGAATTATTTTCTGCTATCACAGTCTGTCTTGGGGAAACTGTATTTCATCCATATACTTATTTAATATTTTTTCCCGATTCTTGTCACTTATAAAAACGTTTCCATGGTTTTTTTCCCAAATCATATTTCACACTTAGTCTAATCCATTCCATCTATGAACTGCTGTTCTGTAGTTTGTTAAGAAAGAAAGATTAAATCGACATTTTTTATTGCATTCTAAAACTTTCTAATCCTTTCTTGGCTATTCTATAAATTAGATTAATCTGTGATAGGCTTTTCAAGATAAACTAATCTCTGGAAAAGGCCTGTGTATCTTGAGTTTTATTTATTGTAAGGGCACCTAAAATCTCAGATAGATATTCTCTGTTTCCGCATATCTAGATAGATCAGCATATGAATCCTGATGGAAAATACCTTTTCAGAAGGTTATGTTGCTGATTTAGCCCTGCCATTTTACCAGGACCGTTCTTTTGTGGTTCTGGAGTATCTATGATCTTACTTGCTACTTTTCCCCTTGCCTGAGGATCAGCAGAGTCTGTTTCTTGTTCTAACATTCAGCTTCAGTCTGCTCTTCTATCCTGGTAGGCATTTAGCTTGGATTCTTCTTTGAAAGATTGCTTCTTGCTCCTCTGTGTCTCTGAACTATATTCTTTATTAAAAGTGTGTTCTCGATAAGTCAGTTCTGATGCAGCAGCACAAACAACAGTCTTTTATGTTTATCTTTTCAAGAAAAGAGGATGCTAATGGATCCATTGACACACATGTTTACTGCAGTGAAAAATGAAACCAGGCTGAGACACTGCGTAGAGATTGGAAGATTGGAGGAGAATTTAACATGAAACAAGAAATTAGAATGATCAGGGAAAAATGGGATTCATTAAGGGCAAACTTAAAATACTGCTCTTAAATTAAAGGAAAAGAAAACAGGCACGTACAGGATAAGGAATGGCTGAGAGTTCTGAAGAAAGAGATTGAGGGTTACGAGCTGACCTTAAATCAAGAGTATCGTGCACAAAAAGTAGTTTTGAAAATGTAACATCACACCAGGATGAGTAAATGAAAGCGCTGTCATTCAACACTGTAAAACTGATGTAAATCTCTCTGCACAACCTAGAAATGGAGTCAACTAGGTCATCGTGTCCAGTTTGGAGCCATGCGCTTAGTACATGCAAACAAACCAAAATTATCTTGCCAAATTGGAGAGTCCAGAAGAAAATAGTATTGAAAATATAACACTTGATCCAAGACCTGTGAGGACAGGTTGAAATAATAAGAGGCTGATTAAGGAGCCTGCATTTTTTACCTGCAGAGATTAATGCATTGAGGCTTGTGGAGCACTGCAACAAACTGGGAACAGCATATGTTTGTCTTTGGAGGTTCATAAAATGTAGTCAGACACGTATGAGCATGTGTGATCTCCTCTTAGAGGAGTGAATTAATACCCTTCTTATAACCTTGTTACATTTTATGATTTAATGTCTAGTTTCTAGGTGTTTGGTGGCTTGGTTTGGTTGGTGGGGTTTTTTTGTGTTTTGGGGGTTTTTTTTGTTTGTTTTGTTTTTCTCCCCCCCTTAATTGTCTATCTCTTTTGTGAACGAAGCATAGGGAAAGCAGCTTTTTGCAAAAGGTGCTGAGAAGCAGTATAGGATCTCTTTTTGCATATTACAGTGGTTTTTATTTCAAAATTTTTTTGCTTAAATAGTTCTTCCAATGGACCCAGTAACTTTTTATCTCGAATGCATCTAAGTTTAAACTTAAATATTCCAAATCTAAAACATTGAATTTTGAAAATTTGAAAAAAACTAGACATGATAACCTGGTGGATATTATTTGGCTCTAAATTGGTATTACTTTTACAGTGCCTGGAAAGTCAAATTTCAAATACCCCTGGTAGTCTATACGTTTTAAAATGTCTAGGATTAGACTGGTACACTAAACTTTTGCATTGACAAATTGTTTAAGGGGACAAGATCAGAGGAAATAGCCAGGCAAGAACTTTCCTGCTTCACAAGTTCCTTCAGTTAAGTAGGTAAAGATGTACATCACAGGTTTTTTTTTTTTCATTTTGTTTTTAGTATGAAATACAGAGAAAGAGTATAGGCATGATAAATGTCCCTGTGAATTGTAGTAATATGTATTTAAACCCTGATGGTGTGCACTAGCCAAACTCTCACTCAAGACCAGGATTCTACACCTGAATCCAATTGGGACTACCTCAACCTAAAGTGCTTAATAACCTCCTATAAACAGCTGTGGCTGCAGGGGCGGGCACAAGCCCTGTTAATCAGACCCTGGGAGGAGTTGAGGTTGAGGTGGTTGTTCCTGGTTGCTGTGTGCTGCTGGAGCTCTGCTCTGAGAAATCATAATCCAAGACTCAGAAGACTGCGAGCTCCGGCACAGTGAATTATGAGTTTTAATTTAATATTATCATTTTTAGATGAAATGGTAGATGGGGTTGATAGTCTTGCATGCTTTTTGCTGCTGGTTGAAAGAAATTGTAGTTGTCACAGAGAGAAGAACAAGATATGGGTAAATGTCAAGGCAACATCTACAGTATTGAAACATTGTGCAGTTGTTTTGGTTTTGCTCTTTTTAAAATGATGTAATTATATTACTCTGATAATTCAGTACTTCTTTATTGTTTGGATTATGTTAAATAGTGGCTAATAAACACTTCTGAAATTGGCAGATCCTGTTAGCATAGGAAAATCTTCATTTAATTGTTTTTGCACTTCATTCTTAGTCGGGTATCTTTGTTACTTCTTTTGTTCTTAAGCAAATGTTGAAATAAGCCAAGTCTAAAGGGAATTAGAAAAATTAGATGCTTGCCAGTATGTGGAAAAAAAAACCTAATCAAGACAGAGGTTAATTATAGGGTGATTCACTTGAAACTGATCCTAATGATACTGTCTTTTAATCAGATTTATTTTGCCTAAGCATATTTGTCGTAACTCATATTAACTGTATTAAAATTGGTTAATGAATCCAAAAACCTGTCAGTAAGGAGTGAACTTTCAAACCGTAAGGAAGGTTCCCTCATTGCTACATGGCAAGAGGTTCTTGGTCATTGACTTTTGCTCTTGGGAAGGATACATTTCTCCTAATAAATGCCTAAATTTGGTAGAAAGAGATGACTAACTGTTAAATTGCTTGGCAAGTTGAACCTGAAAGTGTTTGGGCAGAGCCAAATGTGTGATCCCAGGTCTAGAGACCAATATTATAGATTGCACTTACAGGTTAGAGACAAAGGTTTTGAGTAGCAGAACCAGTAGAAAGGATGTAGGGGAGGTGGTATTAACTGTTGTATACAATATTAATGGGCTGTGGTGAGTATATTACAGCTAGTTTGGGATTCCTAAGACTAGTCAGAAATAGTCTTAAGAGATTTAGAAGAGAGCTGTAAAAATTCAGGTTCTGGGAAAGCGTATCTCATTTTAGAGATTTAAGAAGCTTGTTCTGTTGAAGTGTTACTTGAGAAGTCTTGAAGATTTGTACTTCAAGCCTATATTAAAAGACATTGGTGAGAGCTGAAAACAGATGTGTTACTAAGTAGTAACTAAGTAGTTGAGCAATTTATCTGGGAATCATTTGTTCTCTCTCGTTCTCTCATAGAATGTGTTTGCATCTCATGGGTGGTTTTAGTAAAAAATGTGCATTGTCTTGGGGAACGTGTGGTTCTGATGCAAGAAATATGAGAAAGTTTGTGCTCATTGGATCACAAAGCAAAAGCAAGGGTGATAGTCATGATGTATCAGAGTGCAACAAGACAATGTAGTAGAGTATTCACATTAGATGGAAAGAACTGAAAGATTGCCATTGGCCTTGTAGATGGAACTGAGACCTCATGACTCAGGAAAGAAACGTATTACAGACTGCTACAGAGGAATCCCAGTCCAGTTCCCGATGCCATATTCCCCTCTGCTGGCAGGGTATTAATATGCCTGTAGCCAAGTCAGCATATTACTGGTAACATTTTTGTCACAAATACTGTGTAAAATACAACGTGTAACAGTAACAGGAATTTAAATCTGTGAAATCCATCTTTGTCTCAAGGCATTACCGGCTCCTTTTCTGCCAGCCAAATGCATATTCAGGCATCGTGTTGCATCTTCTTATGCAGTAGTTGTATTATTCCTTTCTCCTTTTTAGATGGTGTATAGATTTTTCACCTGTTGAGCTAAGGGTAGAGTCCTTCTGAATGAATGTTGGTTTTGCAATCCTGCCACTGAACATGTGCCTTTCCTGGAAATATGCTAATGTATTCACAAAGTTCTACTTTTAAAAGACTGCTTTTTGCACTTTCCTTCCCAACCATATTAATATTCATAGTATTGTTTTGGTTTTTTTAACCATAGAAAAGTACTCTTTTTGCCTCTGTGCTTAAGGTTGGCTTAGGAAGGCAGAACTACTGTATGTCTCTCTTCTCTTGATTCACCACCGCGTAGAAATTCCATTGTCTTGAAATGTTATTTTTCCTGCATGTTACAGTTGCACTGCTAGGCAGAGGTCATGTTTTTAATGGCTCTAAATGTGTGATAATAGCTATTTACTTTATATTTCCCTAGATAGTAGTCTGGAATTGCAAACTTCCGGAGGGCAATCTTTTCCATTTTGCACCATTGTCAAATGACTTTGGTTGTGTTGTCAGCGTTGTGTGCAGTTGTGTTTGGCATGAACATAGTCTGAAGGGTGCAAGGACATTGCTGATTGTGCTGTAACTGTAAGAGTGAAGGAACTTACAACTGGGTGCTTTTCTCACAGACCCGAAAGCACCACTCAGCACTGTGCAGGTGGTCAGTGAATGCTTGCAGCAGTTGATGGTTTTTGTACACCATCTGTGTCATGCATCCTTTCTTCTTGATTATTTTGTCTTCATTTCGATGTGTTTTGGTAGTTGCTGAAGTCAAACAAATATGGAAAAATTATGTATGCTATTGTTACATGTTCATAACACTCCTCTGAGAAAAATGCATGTATCTTGTGGAGAGTGGCTGAGTGAAAACTGGTGTGATGAGCTGCATCTATTTTATAAAGGGGACACTAAAAAGTCACTAATGAAGTTGTGGGAAGTGGACTCTTGAGTCTTCATAATTTCCTGAATGCTGTGATTAGCATCCCACAGAGCATTGTAAAACAGTTCGTTAATCATAGTCAGTAATAAAGAAGGCTCAGGAATGTCAGCTGTATTGTTCACCTTTTTGTGGGTACAAGATCTTGTGAACAGGGGCCACAATATTTACAAAATCAAGTACATGTGTTCTGTGATGGGCCACTGCTAGCAGCAGTATGACAACTAATGCTTTCTGGAATAAGGAATAAATGGAATAAAACTTCTTCTAGTGTAGCAATACTATTAAAATAGGTTCTTAAGTTATTTTGCTAAAAATATTTTATGATCTTTGTATTTTTGTGTTACTAAACCATTTCTATTTTAAGTGAACATTCATATTAATAATTCATAGAATACTTGCACTAATTTTCTCCTACTGGTTCCATTCAAACAATTCTTCTTGTTGTTTTCAGTTTGCTGATCTACATGTTTTCTTATTGTTTTATAATGTTGTATCCTAGTGCTCCAGATATTCCAGGAAACTAATTTACATATACCTGGAATCTCCATTTTTCAATTAATAATTGTTGCTGTTAACTAATAAATATTTCTTAAAATGTGTTCTGATGTAAAATGATGAATTCTGTATGATGAATCTGAATTAATAAGCTCCATTGGATGGGAAAAATTAATGTGGATATTTTTGGCAGTTATTTTGCAAAAGCTGAAAATTGAACATCCATTCTACGTCAGTGCTTCATAGTATATTTGAAATGGTATATTTCTGAAAACTATTACTGTTCTGAAGCGTACACATGAAGTCAAAAGTCACTACATCAGAAGTATTTCACTTATCCCTAGATTTTTCAACTAGCAGCTTATATTTAGTTTTGGCTCTTTAGTCCAATAGCAGTATTCCAGAGAGTGTTGTTAGAATGTGACCAGTGAAAAATAATCTCGTGTGTTTGGGAGAATTTTACAGCAACATATATCAGAGTGGGTTAATGTTTTGATGCCTCACTCGAGCAGGGAGCATAGCTTGAAGCAAGGTCAAGAAAAAGGAAAACTTGAGCTCTGTTCAGAAAATTAGTAGAATGTAGCTCATGCATTCTAAAGGCTTCAGAGAATAACTTAATAACATAAGCTTTCCACCTCTCATTCTGCTTTTTTTCTTCCACATGCCTGTTTGGAGCACTGATCTTTCAGTCTTGAACTCTGCAAATCCCTTAAATTTGGCAGAACTTGAGGGTTTTTCCATTTGTCTTGTATCGAAGGATTGCTTATTGCCTGCTTTTCGTTTATTCCTTTGCATCAACTTTTTCATAATTTAGCAACTGTAGCTGTTGTAAACATGTCATCTAGAGATGGAGTTGATGGCAGAGAGAATGGGATCTTTTCCTAGTGCATGCCAAATACAGTGAGTAGGTTTTGTGTGATCTCCTAAAAGTCCATGGATTTTCTCCAGCTCTGTGTGCAGTGAGACTCAAATCTCTTCTGTAAAGAAAAACCAGAAAAATTAATTGATAGCTTGATACAGAAAATAGTCAGAACTTTGATGCAATTCAGTACTTCCATGCATGTATGTGCTTTTTTCCATTGTAGTTGCTCACTAAGTCATTGCCAACTTCTTCTGTTGGCATCTTATATTTCAGCAGTATTTTAATCGATGCCATTTCTTTAGAGATGTTAGGAGCATGTTATGTATCCATATGCACACACAAAAGAGTAGGTTTTTAAAATTTTTGATCACTGCTCTTTTTAGCAGTCATAATATGAAGAAATGTTTTTTTCCTGTTTTCTGTTTTGTTCACACCTACAGTACTTTTTCTGAAATGTAATTTATTCTGGTACTCTGCTGAAGGATGTAACTTTTTTTTGGTCTAATTCCTAGCCCTGTTATAATGAGTAATCAAGTGTTTCTTTCATCTAGTAAGATTGTTGTGTTTATGAATTGATTATCTTTTTTCAGCTGCTGAATTTCTCAGTTCTTTTTCTCAGAGTGTTCGATGTTCTTCAAGGCAGGAAGACTTTTACCATTCCTTTCCCTCTGCTCCTCTGGCCCAGTTTGTGCAGTCAAATTGTGGAGAGGATTCTAGATTTTTTTGCTGTTTAAGCATGTTTTTATCTTTCTCCACCTGTCATTTCATTAGACAAGATTAAGGAATGAAATATAAAAATACATTTTTCCTAAGCAAAGGGGGAAGACAAATTATTTTATAACAAGCTAACAACCAGATAATTAATAAAATCCTGTGGATTTTAAAAAAATATCAAATATGACAATTATTTTGGGATGATTTGGATGAACTGGTTATAAAAAGTATTTCTGGGAACCTGATGTTTTTCTTTATTTGTTGTCAGAATTGATTCCCATTCCCCCATTTTCTTGTTGATAAGTCTCCTCAAACATTTTAAAATAATGATTCTCATGTCTAGAAAGATCAGAATTATACGTAAAGAATGTTTTGGTGGTGTGTGATTGTAATGATAGATCTAGTTTCATGCCTTTTTATTTATACCCTAGCATTCAGTGGGTTTGAGCTATGATTTTTTTGGTCAAGCAGAAAAAATATGAGAGAGTGGGGCAGGAGAGAAAAGTAAGCTCCACACTTAAAACATTAAAATGTCCCAAACCAGCAAACAATCAAACTAGCACA